>PVJA010014005.1:0-48343 GCA_004027025.1 Myocastor coypus
GCTGCTAGTAATATATTTCTTTTTTTTCCCTAGGAATCTCTCCCAAATAACATAGCAACTTTTCACAATGTTGACCAATAAAGGATCGTTTTAAACAACAGTGCTTCATGCAAATGTGCACACACACACACACACACACACACACACACACACTCACACACACACACACACACACACTCACACACACACAGTACACATGCAAAATATTAGCAGAATAAAGCAGTGTCACATTATAAAAACCTTCATTGTATCCCAATGGTCAGGCCATTAAAAAGATCATATGAAACATATTTATAATTAAAATGAAATACAGTAAAGCAATATTAAAAACACCAGGAGAAAATAATCAAGGGAACAAAGCTATTTTAAGAGAATTTGCTTGACAGCCAATATTCTTTTTGGCTTTTTAAATTCAACTTCCCTGATAATATCAGAAGTTTTATTATCATAAGCTTAATGACTTGGGAAATTCAAACTGAATAGAAAGTGTCAGAGTATAAAGAAAATTTTCCGTTTCTTAGCTTTGTAATAAAACCTGAAGTTGACAAATCTAAGACTCTTTTTGGTATTATAGAAGAAACGATATTAATTATGGACATTTACCTGATATTAGAGTAAAAATTTCAATGATTTAAAATCTACTAAATTCAGAAATAGTTACAATGTGCTGACAGGCCTTTAAAGTGTGACAGGTTTTTTCAAGATTCAGGAAGGAATGCACATGCTTCCATAGGCACATTTAGTTCTAGCTTTCTGAAAAGAAGCAAAGAAAAAATATTTGAGAATGTTATGGGCCACATGGTCTATTATAATCACTAGTCACTGCTGTTGTAGCAATGAAACCGTCATTGACAACATGTAATCAAATGGTGATGGTTGAGTCCCAATAAATATTTATTTACACAAACAACTTAGAAACTAAATTTTACCCACAGGCTAGTTTTCAGACCCCAATCTAATGCAAGTTATACATAAAATGCAGATGCATATTTTCTAATAATAAACAGTAGTACCGAGTGTGTGTTTAATTTTAAGCCATCATACGAATAAATGCATATCATTAGACAAAATTGTATATCAATATATTTTATGCTTTACTGGACTCAGTCATTTTATTTGATGTGTAATTCAATAGCCAGTCAATCCTATGGCATTTTTCCTTGTCTCTTATTCTCTTTTGTTTTGCATTTATTGTTTTGTAAAAACAAGCATTTACCTGAGAGTATAGCAATAATTGAAGTGACATTAGAAGCAGCACACGTCTAAAAAACCAGAATGACAGGCATTCCAAGCATGGTTTTAGTATTCCACATTCCTATATTTGGTGTCAAAAATCTGTTGGAGATTCTTAGGATCATTGTCTAATTCATCCTGTGTATATAACATCCTGTGTATATAAGTGTGTGGTTTTGCCCCTGCCATGTTTCCTAACTTTTCTGCTTGCTGTGTCTTCATTGCTTACACCTTAAGTTCTTGATTTCCTTTTAGTCATGATGTAGCTTTCCATTTTTATTTCTTTTTATGAGTTCTTACACTAGCGATACACTATAACACAATATTTACACATGTAGGTCTGGTTTATTTCACTTATGAGTATATGTTCAAGATACATCCACTTATATATGAAAGTGTCTTAGTTATTCTTCTCTCATTGCCGAGACAAATACCAAATACCCAAAATGAAGGAAAGTTAGGTTTGTTTAGCTCACAGTTACTGGAGGTTTCATTCCATACTTGGCTGGCTCCAAAGCAGACTGGTATATGGCAGACAGCAGCAGTTTATAGCAGCGGGACAGCAACAAAATCGTGACAGAGGTAACAGACCAGCCAGGGTAGCAGAGATCAACAGAGACCGTCTTTCTCTCTGTCTCTCTTATAATATATTTAGGCTCTCTGCCTCATGATATCTGCCTCAGAACACACCCACAATCCCAGCATTACTAAAATACATAATCCCAGCAGTACTAAGCCATATAATCCCAGTGGATCATGAGTTAGTCTCAAACTCTACAAGTCTCAACACCACTACTGCATGAGGTTTTAGGGGGAAAACTAGATACAAATTATGACAGAAGCCTTCAAGTTTATCATTCTTTATAGCTGTGTAATACTCCATTGAGTGAAAGTCACACATCTTTTCCAGCCATTCTTCAAGTGACTGGCATTTTTGTTGTTTCCAGCATTTGGCTATCACAAATTGTGCTGCTATAAACATAAGAGCACAAATATCACTATGACAAGCTGTCATTACTCGTATCAAAAGGATATTGAGAAAAAGTAAAATTTATCAAAATTTAATTTTGATTAATAAAACATATTGTGTATGTTTTGCCATTGGTATTATAATTTATTTTAATAATAAAGGAGCTTAAATTTCATGCAGTATTGTTTTAAGGCCTTTTGTTGATGGTAGACTGTGGCTTGATGCTTATTAAAAGGAAAATAGAAGCACTTATCATAGATAACACAATAAGAAACATCTAATAAGCAAATACAACCTGGGAGTGTTGCAAAAAAAATAAATTAATCTCATCAAGTCTAAATTCCATCATTTCTAAAGTGATTAGAGCTATTACTATAAATAAAGTAACATTATATTTGCTTTTGTAAATATTAAATTATTTGCAGGATATGCACAGAATTCATTTAACTTAAGGAACATAACTCATCCAATTCCTTCTTTTTAGGTTTCATATTAATTTTCTAGACCTAATTCTCTCTCATATCAAGACAGAAGATTATTAATGTGGAAAATGTGCTCATTCCAGTGGGTCGTCATTACATGTGTGGGTAACATTTAATGGGTCATTTTGTAAATATCTTTTGTATGTTGCATTTCCCCCAAAGTTATTGTGTTAGGGGTTTATCATCCTTTAATAGTATAAGACAATTTGGAGAGTATGATTTAGAATTTCCAGAAATTCTATATAGCAATTTATACATCTATGCAGATAGGTAAATAAATAGGACATAGGTTTTTTATCTGTTTCATCTTCAGCTGTATTTATAAACACCTAAAGCAGTGGCCGATACAAGGAAATTCCTCGTAAATATCTGTGAATATAAGCATCAAGATTGACACTGAGAGAAAGATCTTAGGAAGAAAACCATGGTGAGAACTTATAAAGTATTCATTAAATCAAGTGGAAATAGCAATAATAAATAGTCACCCTGCCACTCCCAACATTGAGTCTGCACCTTCTTCCTAGTAAAACTACAGAGAATGTCCCTCTGAGAGTCAGCAGAGATTTTCTTCTCACATAATCCAAAGCTGAGTGAAACCTAAATGGTGCAGAAATGCTTTATCCTTATCCTTGTTCAATAATGTCTGTTATTATTGCTTTAAAGGAAAGAAGTACTTTACTTTGTTGCCTATGTATATATATATATATATATATATATATATATATATATATATATATATATTCCTATAATGGATACATCAGGACATTATTAACTACTACAAATTCCCAAGAGGCATAAAATTGTGGACTTTTCATTGCTAGCATTGTGTGCATAGTCTACTTTCAAATACTGCCAATTACACAGCCATGTTATTACATGGGGAAATGTACTGTTAGGGTTGTTAAGTGTAACATGAGACAGTAACACCAAACTCAGTTGTAGATTACAGTCCAAAAGCTTTCTGTGCTGGCCACGCTTTAGCATTATCTATAGAATTTCACAGACAGTTTTATGGCTGGATCTAGATCCTGCCTTCAGAGATTCTCTAGCAGCACGTGTACAACTTTGTTTTCTGTGTGTATGTGTGTGTGTGTGTGTGCGTGTGTGTGCGTGTGTCTGTCTGTCTGTCTGTGTTTGCTTTTTTTAAACAAGTGAAGTGCATGTAGTTTTATACAGCTATGATTGAAAACTTGTAGATGAAGAGCTGCAAACGGCATTCTTAAAATAAATCTAAAGGAATTTTGAAAACTGTCATGTTCCCCAACTTATTTTATTTTATTTTATTTTATTTTATTTTATTATTTGTTGGGACCAGAGTTTGAACTGACTACCTTGCACTTGCCAGGCAGGCACTTGCACCACAGAGTTATTTCCCCAGCCCCTCCCCACTTATTTTAAATATAAAGCATTTTCCCATGTATTGAAAGAGCTGAAAGGGGCTGACAAGATAGCTTAGAGGACTAGGTGCCTACTTAAGCAAGAGCAGAGGTGAAGATTGCCTCCTAGCCCTGTGCCTGGGTGAGCTGAGCCAGCAAAGGAGTCTGGGTGTGGTGGCACACTCCTGCAATTCTGAGGTTGGGGAGGATAAAAAACATGAGGGTTACTACAAGTCTGAACTGCTTAGAGAGGCCCTGTGTAAAATACATGAAAAAGGAAAAAGAAAAGAAACAAAAGAGCTGCAAAGAATGTAAGTTCCTTTATGTCACGTATATACTCTTAGTATATTATTTGTTGGAACATGGAGCCTGAATGTTTTACTTATGTGGATGAGGAAAATGCCTCAGCCTATGATAAAGACAAAGATCAAAATAAACATTTGTCTTCTTAAAACACTTTCTTTAATATGGTCTCAATGGGTAGAGAATCAATGTATTCAATGATCATTTTGTTTGATGACCTGTTGGGTTTTACGCCCTGGAGCAACATATTTTGACAAGATTTTCCATAGTTAGGTGTTACTTTCTTCTTCATAATGAAAGACACGGATAAGGAGCAATGTGAGTATGAACTACAACACATTATTACCTCGAATACTAATATATCTGAGTGCTCACATTGTGGAAATGGATCTCCATAGATATAAATATGTCTATGTAATCTCTGGCAAGTCGTTACGCTGTAGTATATGCATCCCATCATACTCAGGGAGTACCTAGATTACACTTAGAACTAGTAGTTTGGGAAAGTCAATAACCAAGAGACAGAGTTGCAAATTGGCCAATCTCTAGCTGAATCTGATTATTGGCCAAAACTGATTGATTGATTGATTGATTGGGAATGAAATATTTTAATATTAGTTATATATTTTCTGTGTATCAGAGCAACGCTGAAGTTAATTTTTATTTTTTAAAGAGAACACAAAATAGTTATAAAAATTAAAATTATGTAGAATTTCACTAAACAAAATAATATGCATTTGGCAATATTTGTTGTATTACATAGTGTTGTCTTCAAATTAGTTGTTCAGATTATCAGATATATGAATGAAAAATTGGAAAAAAAAAGAAATTAAAAATTATTAGAAATTAAGAAGAAAGAGGAAAATATGGTAAAAAGACAAAAATTTAACTGCTCCTCTTAAGTTCTAAACTGAACAGATAAATAGCAATCAAAGCATACAGTCACGCTATTGAAATGGCAAGAATGGGGAAAAAGTCAAGAAAATTGGAAATCAAGGAAGACACATATTAACAAAGAGAAATCTTTGCCAAAGAAGTGACAATATGTGAGAAGTAAGTGAAAATATGTGAGGATTCCCAGTGTGCTACCTCCACTTCTACTTTCCATTAAAGTAGTAGCAGCTTCTCATACAAGGAGATGACACATGCAGAAAAAAGCAACCATCTAATAGTTACCTCTTATTGCTATGGAAATGAAAGGCAGGAAAGGGGTTAGGATAGCTCCTAACATCTGAGGCCAGACTGAAAAGCCATACAGAATCCAATCATACAAAATATTGGCTGAAACTAATGAAGACTTTGAGAGATCTTTTTTTCTGTAAGATAATTTTAGATACAATCACTCATAACTCTTTTCCTTTCCAATAAAACCACTTGGTTCTTGTTTTAATCCAGAGTTCTAATAGTTATCTCTCAAATAACTGAAAGCATCTCTTAAGCTTTAAGCGCTAGTTGAAATTTTGAAAAAGTATGACTTTTTCCTAACTCAGGGAGAGTGTAGAGTAGATGTCAATGACTTCCATAAAAACAAAATAAGTAGAATGTTAATTATTAATTATACCAAAGTATTGAAGAACAGGAACCTTTTAACTTGAAAGCTTTTCCTCTTTAGCATCCAAATACATTGTGTTATTTATGAGAGGGTACTTTAAATTGCTACCACCCAGGAAATTGGGATGAGTTAATGAAAAATAATAAAGTATTAATTTAATTAATTAGTTATCCAAAGTGTTATCACAAAAGCATAATGTTAGTTCACACATGAGGCTTTTATATTTTCATATTGCATGGAATTTGTTTTTGTTAATTAGGAAAAAAAAACGCATTTCACTTGCATTGCCTTGGGGTTTTTCATTTAATTTCCCATTTAAAAGTAATTTCATTTCTCCTTTTAATTTAATTAAAAACATGAAAATTATAAGAGGAAAAAAGTTGAAGAAAATCTGAGTCATCACTCTTTCCTTTCCTAATGATTCTCATCACTAATGAAGTTCTATCTAGAGCAAGCTACTGATACCACTCACTGGGAAATAAGGGACCTTCCCCAAATTATGCATCAGACATGCAGTGAAATGTATTTATTTCCTCCAAAGACACTGGGGTACTATGAAAAGTGCAATTTATTTACTTTGAGGAAATTAACAGAAAATAAACAAGCAAAATGTCTATCTTATGAAGCAATAATTCTTTAAAAATTAGACAATGAAATTCACTATGTTAAGATGAATATCTATATCTATCTATCTATCTATATCTGTATAGTTTAAGCATTTTACAGCTTACACTCTAAGTTGAACTTCATTAAATATTTTTGCTCATTTTCAAGTGACATATTATTTCATCCTTTGGAAAGTCCACCTTTGAAAACGAAAGTGATAGATTTTATTTGGGATAGAAACACTGTTGAAACCTAGGCAAGTTTTCTGGAGTGGAGTGAAGTGAAATATAAGTCATAGTATTGTGTTCAGCTACTAGAAAACTTGTATTGATACCACTCAAATGAGTAACATGTAATTAGATTTGGGCTTGCAGTTGGCTTAAAGAAAATTTTGTTTACCTGGAAGTGTTCTGACATGAACTTGCCAGTCAAAGAATAGAGAAAGGAAAAAATAAATAATTTACATCTAAAAATATTATTGAACACTAACTAAAAGATGCAGAAGACACACTAATGACAATAAGCAAAACAATTCTAATGATCAGCCCAAAGGAAAAGCGCTTTTGAAGAAATCCTAATGCTTGTTACCAACATCAATACCAACCACATTTAACTGACATTCATTGTCCCATTTAGGTTAACAAAGGATAACAGAGGCATATTTTCAAAGTTGTATTTTTTCTGGGACATAGCTTATCTGCACAGTGCCTTCCTGGTGAACACAAGGTCCTGAATTCAATTCTGGTTACAAACTTATGTATTTTTTTTCCATCATCACAAATATAAGGTGATCTATTTTTCTACTAATACAACAGCATTGAAAATGTTTATTGAAGGTCCATGGGCCCAATCCAATCCATTAAAAATAATATTTTATTATGCAGCTCATGTCAACTTTTAAATGGCCTATTTTCTGTAAAGTTGAGCAATATGCTATCAATATGCAGATAGTTAGACAACACATTTGAATAATTCTACTTCCTTAAGTTAATATCACTATTGAATTGATGCAACAATGTGCACAAACGTTGATATATTCCTGAGGCAGTCAAATAATACACATTGTTCAAAGAAATGATTGGACCATGTCAAATATTACTGAACTTAACAATAGTTGCTTTTAGATGGCTAAAATTATATTATAAAATCCATATTTTAAAGATTTCTCTTTGTAAGGACATGAAAGTATAAAAATTTGTCTCTTTTCAATTTAGTGTAGACCAAGGGTCAGACAACCTTTTACATAAAAGGATAGATAGTAAGTATTCTTTTCTTTGCTCACAATATCATCTTTGTCACAGTTATAGTTGGTTGTCCATATGCATAGCCTCTATGTCTGTGACATCAATTTAAGGTGTTTATGCTATATTACATATCATAATGCTGAGAAATTTTAGAGCATAAAAAATGTGCACAAATCATACACAACCACTCTACCATAGGAACCAGAATAACTGTGGATTTTGTGTATGTATGGGGTTGCTGGAGCCACTGACGTACGGAGGCATTACTGTACTCCTAACCATAGCTGTATGCAGGAAAGTAGCCATGCTAAGGAAATGAATAAGCATGTCTGGATTCTAAGATCAATGAGATCATTTTGACCTGGAGGAGTGTCAACCACTGCTATAGATAGCATAAATCACCAAAAGAAGATATGATGTTGAAATGAGGTAATGCGAATATCGAATTACAAACATATAGGTTGGGGTCATTCTTGAAGGCTGGGATTATGTTGGTAAAGTAAGTTTATAGAATGATTTCTGGTAGAGGCAACATGAACAATGTGAGAATCAAAATAGTTAATAAATAGCCAGCAATTTCTTAGAGCGAAAATGTTGGTTTTGTGTTAGGGACAACTCTACATAATTTTTTTTTTTTTCATCATGGCTATTTAATATAATTCTCACAATCTTCACTAGAACATTTAAACAAGAAATAGGCATTCAAATTGGAAAAGAAAAAGTTAAATCATTTCTATTTACAGATGACATGGTCTTGTACTAGCCCTAAAGATGCCACCAAAACATCAGGATTAATAAACTGAATTCAACAAAGTTAAAGTACATAAAACAAACATGCAAAAATCAGTAACATTTCTATAAACTAACAATGAGCTCTCTGAAAAAAGAAAGTCTCATTTCAAGAGTTATGAAAAACATGTTGGAATAAACAAAAGTTAGAAGAATTGTACACTGTCATTCTGTCATTTTTATTATTATTATTATTATTATTATTATTATTATTATTATTATTATTATTATTATTTTCTTATTTCAGAACCCTTGTTTGTTTATTCACTCATTTTCATGGCTGGCTCAGCCCGCCCTGAGGGCAGGGCTGGCGCCGCATGTGGTGCCGGGGATTGAACCGCGGTCCCTGAAGCTGCCCAAGCTTCCCCAAGCAGGCGCTTTAGACCACTGAGCCATCCCGCCGGGCCCCCATTCTGTCATTTTTTTATTCTTTGTTTTTATTTTTGTTTTTCCTCTTTAAAATACAAAATACCATTTTCTTAAAAAAACAAAATATATTTTGATATTCTATTTTATTTGCCTTTCTATATGACTTTAAGATTATGTTCTTCACTACAAATATCTGATTAATATTTTAATTGCACTTGCATTAAATCTATAGATTCATTTAGGAAGAGTAGACACCTTTACTATGTTGAGTGTATCATCAGTGAATATCGTATAGTGTAACATTTGTTTTTGTTTTTTATGATTTAGTTTCTAATATTCTCTCCATATATTTCTCCAGTGATGCAGCATAGGTTTTACCAACATTAATTTTTATTCTATAACAGAAATATATCTTTCCATTTATGTCCTCAACTTCTTTCTTCATATTGCACCCTTTACAGTGTAAATTTTTTTTTTTTTTTCGGGACTGGAGTTCAAACTCATGACTTTGCACTTTACAGACAGGCACTTGTGCCATGGAGTTATCTCCTCAGCCCCTTCTTTTTTGAATTGAGGAAACTCTCCTCTCTAATGTTGTAAAAGTTTTTATACTGATCTATTTTTTTATTTTAAAGAATAAATAATAATAATAATAATAATAATAATAATAATAATAATAAAATACATGAAGTTAGATTAAATGTTTGCTCATTGTTTGGAGTTTTCAATGTTTCAATGATGAATTTTTATCTTATTTGGCAGGCAGTGGTCAATTATTAAATAATTTATATTATAGAGGGATTTATTAGAAGTCACACCAAATGATAATTATCTTAAGAGCAGTATAGAGGGGCTGGCCTGATAGCTCAGTAGCCTAAAGCACCTGCTTAGGCAGATGCAGAGATCAAGGTTCAATTCCTGACTAGCATCTGCAGGGCCCACTGAGACAGTGATTGAGACTGGACGTGGTGGTGTGCATCTCCAATTCCAGCAATCTGTGAGGCTGAAAACGGGAGAATCACTACAAGTCAGATCTACGTAGTGAGATCCTGTAGGCCTGGTAGACCCTGTCCTAAATGCATAAAAAAGAAGTAGTGTACACAATAAAAGATGTAGGTGCATAGCAGCTGTACAAAACAGATGCACATTTGCACCATAACGCTAGGCAAAATAAATCAGACACACAAGCAAGGTTTTTTACATGAGAATCCAAAAATATAAAGAGAAAAATAAAACACAGCAGAAGTACAAAGATCTTTTGCAAATAGGAACGAGATCAAAAGCTGGAAGGAGCAGAGAGCAATGGGAGGGGTAGGGAACAAAAAATCATCCAAAAAATCATGCACATGTACTAATTACTCATAAACAATACATTCATTGTGTAATGCAAACATATTAAAAATACAAAGATTAGAAGAGCAACAAAATAACTTCAGAAGTAGACACTGAAAACTTCAAGTAACATGATCATTGGGAGTAAGATCCATTTTAGTTGCATTATATTTTTCAATTTATTTAATTGCCAAAATTGAATGTAATTGTTGTTGCATAGATCTTCATGTTTACTCCTTTCATATAATATAAATACTGTATTATTTTACCAACATCCCCTAGCCCTTTCCACAGACCATGGCAAGCACTACTGTACTCTGATTCTATGACTTCAACATTTTTATGTTGCAAACCTATAACACATTATTGGTTTTATATTTATGTGCCTCTAATATTTTAGCAGTTAATAATTGAGAGTCTAGACTATTCCCAAATGTTGATCATACCATGCTCACTTGATCACTTGTCTGCTTACTTCCTGCTTATGGAGAACTATCCAGTAAAATAGAAACCTGTCTCCCAGCTATGTCACTTCCTGAGACCTAGAACCTTCCTTAGACTCCTGGAGCTCAGCATTTCAGATTTTTCTATCTTTTCCTATATGTCCTTATGAATTTTTAGGTAGAAAAGTCATTTTTCCCTCTCATTACTTTATATCTCCCCATTCAGAGGCTATTATATATAGAGCCTTTTCCTCAAATGGCAGTAGAAATGTTCTCATTTTCTGGGGAACATTTTACTGGTTCATTATAGGGAACTGTAACAACAAAGGCGATGCTTGGAAAACTGTCTGTACAATTATTTTGTACCATCATGTGAAGCAAATATCAGGGCCCATTTCTATATAATTCAGAATACTATATATTTTACTGAGGGATACTATACATTAGCTCATATTGAAACTGTACAGTAGAAATTAGAGAAATGTAAGGTATTTCAACTTGTGTATGTAGTGGTATGAGTATGTGATTTGTCTATGAAGGGTACTTACAATGTAAATGGAAAAATTATATCAAAAAATAGTTGATAGATAATACTATCTTGTTAACAACACATCAAAAAACAGTAGCTCGATATAAGTAACTGTTTGCCTACCACCTAAAAACATCAGCTTTACATGTGATGCATAGTTTCACAAAGCACTGTAAATCAGAGCTATATATGTGAAACATTAGAAAAGCCCATAAGCCACAATCACTGTGATCATCAAATAGGTAAGACTTCTTAAATATAACACAAAACATGTACAATATAATAAAATATTAATAAAGTGAATTTCATCAAAATTAATTTACAGGTCATATAATGGAGTTTTACATAGAACACAGAAAATGTATATTTTTCCATTTTAAAAATCCATTCAAAGGTAGGCAACTATCTTTAGTTGCCCCCCATCACTGATGTGAGCATAAATTGATATTATACTTTGAAAAATGTTTCAAAATTAAATACTACTATAAATATGCTATATATACATACATGTGTCCCACAAAGTCCCACTTGGTTATTCAACCGAAAGTAAACAAAACAAAGCAAAACAAACAAAAAACCTTCATAATTGAGTGTTCAGACTAGCATCCACTAGTGAATAGATAAAAAACATATAATACATATACACAATGGTACCATTCCATAAAATACAAACGAAGTACAGATACATTCAATGACATGAAAATTCTCAAAAGCTATGTATTATTAGAAGAATCCACACAGAAGACAGCATATATTTTATGATTTAATTTATAAAAATTTCTAGGATAGTCTAACCTATTGATACAGAGACCAGATCAATGGGTCTCTCAGGCCAAGGGTAAGAACAATGATTAGTTAAAATTATCATGATGAAAGTTTTAATTAATGGAACTGTCATGAAACTGAGTTATGAAGATGGTTGCCAAGATATATAAATTTGCTAAAATTTACTATATTGATTACTTAAATTTGATGAATATTATTTTATGTAAATTGTGCCTCAGAAAAATTGCTAACAACATAGAATATGAAACGTTGTAAAACGTGATATTTTTATTGAAAGATAAATTTTTCATAAAATACAATGTATTGGTAAAATTCCACCTCAAAAGTTCTAGATTGTCTAAAATATATAAAATAGGCAAATATTACAATTAATACATAAAAGGCAAAGCAGTATTTTGTTAGCACACATAATGTAAAACTGTGCTTTTCTATTTACAAGCAACAAAACAGTGAAACCACACTCAGTTAGTTTTGAAGAAATAAATAGCTCCCTGAAATAAAACATTGCTTGGGGAATTCTTTCATACTGCTTGTCACCAGCATTCTCACTAGCTTATAAGTTATAATTGCTCTGTGATAAAGGCATGAGCTTTTCCTCCTCTCTTATAAAAATTTTAATGAGAACTTGAAGTGAACTCACACTGAACCTATTTTCATTCCAAAATCTTATGATTTTAATCTTATGGGCCTCCTGAGACCTGGCACTGTGGTCTGTGACAGCATGAATACTTCATAATTATTCCTCTTGTTTGTAGAAAACACCATGAGCATCCATCATTCCCTCTCTCCCTTACTGCCTCCTGGGAGCTATAGCCTCTAGCAAGGTCAGTAATTGCAGTTTTGGTTGACAGTTCCAGGCCAGCTGAAGCACACCCAGCTGGTGAAGACCAGCCACAATGGGTACCGACTGCCTTCCCTTTAGCCTCTTTGCTCCTAGTCAGTTTGGCCTTAAAACTCTTCCTTAGCAATGTGATAAATGGACTTGAATCATCTCACAGGAGATTCTCTAATACAGAGAAAATAAATAGCTTCTCTACAGCGATGTGTATACATGTCTATTGGTATTTGGGTGACAATTGATCTAACAATCCTAGGGTAAATTAAAGATCTTTCTCCAGGGGATAAAGAAACGTTACACTAGAGCTTAACATTTAGTACAAAATTTGGCACTTCATAGCACCGTATCACCACAGACAACCTGCCTAAAATAAAAGAATCATCCATGTGAATAAAAATGGCGTTTTAGAAATGAAGTTAATTCGTTTTTTTCTAAAGTCTAAATTTTTAAATACAATCTTGGTGTGTTCTTAGAAAAACAGGTAATTTAGCAGCACATGGATGGGCTCAAATGGATAAAGAGACTTGCACAACTACTTTATTTGCAGCAAATTAATAGATTTAAACAACACTGAAAAAATGCCATATGATTTTCAAAATGAACACATTAATGATACTAAGAGGAGCAAGCAGACAGCCTTTACAAAACACAATACTGAGTGATATAGAATGTACAGACTTTGGGAAAAATTACATTAAATTCTGCTAAGCTTTTGAAAAGGAGAAAGTCTAAATATTGATATAATGTGTTAATCCTCTCAACTTTTCCATTCGTGCTTTACTCATTTAGTAGACATGACAAAAACGGGCAGAAGAAAGCCTCATTGTAATGGCCTAGATCTATCTGGATATTATTCTAGTACCTTTAGATGTCACATGAGTCAGTTTTCATTTGTTTATTCCTTGTTTAGGCACTTGCTTTGGAATTGAAAAATGAATTGCTTAAGAATCACATACTTAGCCATGCGTGGTGGCACACACCTATAATCCCAGCACTCCGGAGGCTGAGGCAGGAGGATCAGTGCAAGAGACCAGCCTGGGCTACCAAAGTGAGCTCAAAGCCAGCCTAAACTGCATAGTGAGACCCTGTCTCAAAAAGACAAAAAAAAAAATCACTTATTTGCTCTGGATGAAATTTTAACTGCAGATACTGAAAGGCTTAAGTTAAATATTAAAATTAATCATAATCCAAACTCTTTTGCACATTTCCCTTTAAGAGGTGGAGTCAGAACAAACTTAGGATTTTGCTAATCAGTGCGGCAAGAAAAAGGTGTTATCTCAAATTCAAGGCTCAATTAGAAAAGGGTTATTTGTTTTCCTTCTAGTCCTCTTGTGATGCACATACTGGAGAAAATCTATCACCATGTGAAAGATATCCGGACACCACCATATTGGGAATGTTGGCTGTAGACATCCTATTTGACAGCACCAGCCAGCAGCATCTTCTATGTGGTGAATGAGTTGCCATTGAAGTCCTGTGCAGTAAAGAGTTCAAATAACTACATGATTACCTCTTATCTTACTACACTCCTACAAGGGAGACCAAATTAGAACAGTTCCTCCAGTTTCTCTTCAAATACCATATTGCCCAAGCCAAATTTAAGAACATGTTAATAATTTAGTATATTTTAATAATAAGCTTATCTGTAATTTTGTTAGTAGCTGTGTATCCTTTCATATATTCAGTTCCCCATGTGTCTATTCCATTAAAGTCTGGCTTTCTATCGTGCTATTACATTTACCATGTAAGCATTCCACCATGAGATTTCATAAACTTAAAACAAAGTTGTTGTGTTTTTTTTTGTTGTTGCTTTGTTGTCTCTGATGTACCCAATTATAATTCAAATAGCGTTGGGGCCTCCAAGTATCAAAAATCTGGAGCACACCATTCATATATTCTTTGTGAATGGTGCCTCCTGAGCCACGCAATGCATCACACTGGGAAAATAAGACAGAGGAGCTGTTGCCATTATACATCTTCTTGGTATGCTTCTCAGATTGCTGCATGAGAATGCCAAGGAACACTATGACATTTTGTACATTTGCAACATCTTTATAGAGCTTTGAATATGAAAAAAATTGAATGGGACAATAACTGAGATATTTTTTTCAATTTGGGAGATGCAAGCTCTACACTTCATTTGATACATTAGTTTGTAATTCAAGTGCTAAATTTGTAAGTACTTTATGTACTTCAATGAGTTTTAAGACTAACTGTAACCTAATGGTTTCCACATGTGGCTGTACATAGGAAGTAGATGGGGAATTTTGAGAATCAGTGGATATGTGCATCTCACTTGTAGAAGTTCTGATTTATTGGGTTTTGCATAAGAATTGGATATTGACATTTTTAAAGTTACCCAATTATTGTAACTTTAGTCACAAGTCAGAATCACAGAATATTTATTTTTCATTCAGTAGTTTTCAATCTTTACTGCCTATTGGAGTTATGTATGGACCCTTTAAAATCATCACATTCACTTTGAGAGATTGTAATTCTGCGGCTTTGAGGTCTATTCTGCTTTTTAGTACTTTAAAAATGGTCATGATCACTGGGCCTGGTGGTGCACACTTGTAATCCCAGTGTTGGGGAGGCTGAGATAGGGGGCCACTATCACTCTGAGCTTTACATATTGCTCATGAGGAGGTTCGCCAATAGCTTGGTCATTGTGGACTTACAGATGTTGCATGTGTCGATGCCGAAAGAAACAACAAGAAGACCCCATGAATTTAACTCAGAGGTCTCACTGAGATTTATCTCTCTGGAAGTGAGCCCAAAACCACCAGCCCCAAACATCTCAGCTTTATTTTTGGGCTACTGAACATGATCGCATGAGGAGCACATTCTCTATTGACTTCCACCTTTTCCCTATCACTAGGTTCACACAAATGCTAATTAAAAACATTCCAAGCAGTGGAGGAGACAAACATTAACATCCCAAGCAACAGGAAGAGACAACAAGGATCCATCTCGATAAGCTGTTAAGTGCCTCCTTGAATCCCAGTTTCCAGGAATTCCCAAGTAATAGACTAAAACTGTCCCTGGGCTTTGTTTATTGCTCTCTGCTTATTGTGATGCTAATTTCTTATATCTCCATACAGATAAATGCATTTCTACATATATACATATTATTAAGGCAGTTATCAAACCATTATATATGGTACATACCTGTGGTTGTTGTGAGATCAAAGGAACATATAAGATACTTCGGTTAAATCTGAATTATAATTAAATAGCAAATATTTTTTAGAAAATTATTTATTATGGAATATTGGGAATACACAAAAATCAATTTGTCCATGTAGTTCAAATTTAACAAGCATCTTTAATTTTATCTCGTAGCTTTAGGCACCAGAATGTAGTCAAGAGACACAAGGAGAGCCAAACAATGCATTGATTTAAGAGCAATCACAATGGAACTCAATTCATTTTAAAGGACAGACTTAACTTGTTCACTTTATTCCCTACCCAGTACAGAACAGTTGTTCTTCTCCATGATGCTACTTCTAATTGGGCACATCTGTAGCATACCCATTAATTGCTAGGCAACAACAATGGATGGATGCAGAGGACGGAAAAGAAGATGAAACTCTACCGTCAGGAGTGTTAAATCTATTAGCAGCTAACAAGTATAAGCTGAAATAGTGGGAATGAACATTATAACTTAACAAAGAAAAAATTACATACCTTTTATATGTATTTCTCAAATACATTCACTATAGAAAGGGATAAGCGCTTATGTTCTAGTCACTAGTGAAAATGTAGTCTTCCCAACAATTGTTGATCTTACCGATGTTCTATGGATTTTATAGTGATAGCCAGTTCCCTCTAATTTACACTGCAGTTACTGGCAAATATCAGCTGAAAGTATGGAAAAGGACTGCATTTTCTAGTCTCATTTTCTCCTTGGTTCTGCAGAGAGACAGACGAGGAACTTACTACCATCCATCATATGGAAAATGAGATACAGAAAAATGTTGCCTTATATAAGAGCAGTACTCAAAAGGTGATTCCTGAGTTCCTCTTATAACCCAGTTGCATAAGAAAGGGTTGAATGGACCTAAAAATTTGTGTTTAACATGCCTGCAGGTTTATTGTTGTTTGAGAAGCCTAGACCCACAATATGCGGTTCCAGCTCAAAATCATCGTTACTAAGCCAGGCACGGTGGTGCACACCTGTAATACCAGCAGTTAGGAGGCTGAGGTAGGAGGATCATTGTCTGGGCTATAAAGTGAGCTCAAGGCCAGCCTGAACTGCATAGTGAGACCTTATATAAAAAAGACAAGAAAAAACCTGTCCTCTCTTATGTTTATGTAGTTAATTTCTGATTTCCCTTCTCCGATTTTATTTTTCATTGTAATTTTTATTAGTACATGTTTGTCATATGTGGAGCTTAAATATTGCCAGTCAGAGATGAATTCACACTACATGCACACATCATAATTGTTGAAAATTACTGCAAGATAAATCGATAAAGCCTGAATGAGCAGATGAATCCCACACACGATATTTTCCATTGACATTTGTTGCCTTACCCATGGTGTCCTATGCTTTGCTATAACCAGAAAGTTCATTTTCTGGAAAATTCTCAGTCAATGGGAAGAAACATGATTGTTTTTATGCATTTTCCCAAAAGCATAGGTGTTAGTGTATGCTTTGTAAATATTTAAAATGGAATTCTTGTATTGTTTCCAATAAAAAGAAGCTGGAAGCAAGCTGTCAAACACTTTTCAAATATGGTAAAATTTTATAAAGAAGTGGATATTTTAGCTGGCTCTGGTTGCCTTAAGTGTGGGTGGAGGGATTAAACCACCGTCCCTTGTGCCTGACTGGGATTGCCTGCACAGGGGCTTAAACCACTGAGCAAACCTGAAGGTCCCCCAGAAGTTGAGAAGGCATTTCGTTTGGTTGGCTCAGGCTGTTTTAGGGTGGGTCTGATGATCAAACCGCCATGCCCTGTGCCTGACTGGGATTGCCTGTGCAAGTGCTTGTACCAGTGAGCTAACCTAAAAGATCCAAAATTTTATAACAAAAACGTGAAAAAATTGAATACAATTTTGAATGTATTGATTACCACCTTTTGTTCTGTTTTAGAGTATGGTACTATAATAAATACAAGATTTTTGTATAGGTGTTAAAGTAGTTCACTTATTTATAAAACTACGTTACAATAATTCTATGTATTTGATTGGATTGATTTGAAGATTAAGTTAGTTTCTTTTTTTTCTTCTTTGATATTTTTTATTGTTTAAATTTAACAATGGTTATATTACATATTTTCATCGTGAGCTTCTTGTGAAAAGCTCCTATAGAAAACTCTGGACACAATCAGATATAGTGATGATTATTGACATAATTCTACCTAGTTGGAAAAATTATACCCAATCTGCTATTTATTGTTTGTTTTTTTTTTCTGAATTCAAAAATTTTGACAAAAATGGGTTTATAATCAGAGACAAGGAAAGTTTTGGGGAAACAACTTACTGTGAAGATATGGACAACCCTAGGAAAATTACTAAAGTAAGCCATTTTCCTTGTTTTGCCATGTCCTTTGAAATACTCTGTGATTATCCTTAGATACCTACTGCCTGTGTGTCTTTCCATTAACTATTCAATACTACGGGTGGAGAATCAGAGAATAAAGTTAATTGTTGGCTCTTTCAAGGATTTTCATTTCCATAAAATGCTCTGGGAAGAAAATGTATAACATATTACCTGGAAGCAGCTCAGATTTATTCAGTTTAGGCAATTCATTGCTCATATAAAAAGCTACATTCACAATGGCCAAAGTCTATATTCATACAGCACCTCAATAGCTAGGCCTAGATTTTAATGTCTTTATTCCTTTATCCTCTAATATGTAAAATGAAATTAAGCATAGTATCTTGTGACCCTCACCATGGAGAATGTCATTGTCAGTAATTCATCTGTGCTGTCTTGGGTGAGATGACCTGTAATTCCACCAATTGGGATGCTGAGGTAGTAAGATGACTGCAGCTTGTGCTACATAGTGATTTCAAGATCAGAATGAACTGTATAGCAAGACCCTGTCTCAAGAAATGTTTTCTATCTTCATTTTTATCTCTTCATCACTTTTAATTTTATAAAATTCCACTTGATATTGAATAATTTCTGGGAACATTGAATTTAGCGTTTATGAAAGAAATATATTTTTAAGGAAACTGATTTACTACTAGCACAAAGTGTTGATTAATTTTACTTTTTCATAGTAGGTAAAGGATAACAACACATAAATGAAAGAAAAATTCAAGCAAATCTCTTATTCTAAGATCTACACCAATATTGTTTAGTGAATCAGATGCATCTACAATTTTGAAAGATTAATTCATCTTATTTTATTCTGTAACCAAAGGTATAAATACTGATGACAACATGTTTTAGGAAAAAACATTACTCCTAGGTTTAAGGACAATAATTCTTACACCTTTTATTTGCTGACTTGCCACATAACAATGACTTTCAATTCAACTTTTTTGCTTTTTGTTCTGGTTTGTAAGTACAGTTAAACTTCTTAGTGCTATTTATAAAGCTTAAGTGAATCAATCACAGAGTAACTTTTCAAATCAAGATTAGAAGTAGATTTTTCATAGTTAGACTACTTGACCAAAGTGGACATATTTGTGGTTTCTTTCATATCAAGAAATGATTTAGCTGAATTCCAGTGTCTCAGACAACTTACTCTTTTATATGATTTTTCCATCTGAAATTCTCAGTTTAAATAGACATTTCTAAGTTTCCATCAGGGATTCCCAGATAGGATAATCAAAATCTTTTTCCTTAGTTACTTTGTACCCTTAGATAGCAGCATCTTTATAAA
Organism: Myocastor coypus; assembly: GCA_004027025.1. Classification (NCBI taxonomy): domain Eukaryota; kingdom Metazoa; phylum Chordata; class Mammalia; order Rodentia; family Myocastoridae; genus Myocastor; species Myocastor coypus. The sequence goes on from PVJA010014005.1 coordinate 19,692, forward strand.
CCATATAGTACTGGCAGCTCCTCAAAAAAACACAGGGAGAAGAATTGAAAAAGTAAGATAAAATCAACATTTTGAAAATATCAGTCATGTGACAGTGGATGGAGCAAAAGGGTTCTTTACCTCACTTGTGCCAAATTTTCTCTGCCTGAGTATCTGCTTGACTCTACTAATTTTGTTGCTGGGTGAATGCTGGTATGTTAGAAAAATCAGAGCATTTCATATTTGCATATTGTGTAAAGATGCCATGGTACACCTTAGCAATGTGGCAAGAGTAGTAAATCTGTTTGAGTAGCAAACCACATAATATACTGCATAATCAATTTTATTTTTGCCAATGAACTGAGAGAGTTAGTCAACATCAAAGAAGTTGTGCTTTACATATACAAAAAAATATGAAGGTTCACTATCATGAACACAGAAATCAATTTTTAAATTATTGTATTCCTGGCTTTCTATTTTCTAGGTGTGCCTTTTCCTACCATCGCCATCCTAAGCACAATAACCTCTGAAGTACTAATATCTCCAAATAGAAGACAATTTTCAAATTCTACTCAGAAAATATACTGCCAATCCTGCTATATCATAATGTAGCTACAAAGAGTTGACATACAGCCAAGGATTTTCTACTCTCCTCTCTCTGTTGTGATCTCAGAAAAATCCCTTCTTGGTAGTCTCACTTTGTGAAAAAGGGCAAGGTGTTTGTTATCAATCAGAAGCTGAGGCTGAGGCTGAGGCAGGAGCATCAGTGTTAGTTCAAGACCAGCCTGAACTGCATATGGTAAGACCCTGTCTCCAAAAGAATAAATAAATAAATAAATAAATAAATAAATAAATAAATAAATAAAATCAGAAGCTGTATATTATCCCTCAACTAGCCTTTCTCAACACATACTTGTAGAAGTCCCTTTTAGGTCCTCATTTTGATTCAAGAGGTATTTATAATCCCAAACTTACATCATTGGAATCTCACCAAGGTAATTCCAATGTACCACTTCCCATGCAACCCACGATGAAAGTAAAGACACTAAAACATATTTATAACTATTGGGGATTCAGGGGACTCTAAGTCCAGCCATAAAGATGATTCTCTGGTACAAAGAGAGAGATCCAAGGCCTCACCCAGCTTTATTCAGTGGAGGAGTGGCTTGCAGAGGAATGACCGAGAATTGTGGGAGGTAGTGAATACTGTGAGCTGAGCTAGGTAGGAGGCCTATCTTTAGCTCTGCCACCTGCAGAGGGTATGCAGAGACAGTGATCTGCATAAGGCTATTTAGACGGTATCTAATGTTTTGGGTAGTCTGGTGCTTCAGGTTTGATGTAATCTTTCAAGTCCCAGGAAGTCATAGCCTCTGTCTCAAGGCTCCTTCCCAGCTGGCAGTGCAGAGCATTAGCTCTTTGACCTGTCTTGACCTGGCTCACATTAAGGAGCAGCAGGTGTAGGTTACCAGGGAGACACGCATACCACCTTCAAAGACTATCATCAACACCTCAGCTAGACCAATATACATTGCTTAAGGCCAATTGAGAGGATAAACAAAAGTCCTAGCCAGCTCTTACATAGCAATACAAGGAAATAGGGCCAGACTCAGTCACAACAGAGACAATTGCTCTTCCTTCAAGGAGAGTTGGTCAGGTGGTCCTCCACAAAGCTTTTTAAATTTCTAGTCTGGTGAAACTAAGTGGCTTCACTATATAACTGTAATGTGTCTGATTTTATTGTGACTACAAAGAAAATGCTAGTTAAATTTCTTCTGCACAGAAAATTTACCTCTTTCATTTTAAAGGGTAGACCTTATAGTTCAGTTTATTAGAATTAACACTTATTTTCCCTGTAACTAATGGTACTGCCCAAGTTTTACTGGAGCAGAGTAAGTAGAAAAAGTGAAATGTGTTCAAAAAGAGTTTTGTGTTGCAGTCTCTCCACTTGAGAAAATGTAAGCATGTAATTATCTTTCCCTTGCTGATTTAATAAGATGAAAGAGAACAGTTCTTGCTACAGGTTATCATGCTATCACCTTTCTATAGAGTTGTCTTATTCTCACAAGTCCATAAAGTCTTTGTTGGTCAGATTTCAAATAGTGTTTTGAGTCTGGCATTTGTTATTCAGTGGTATTAGGGATGTTTATTCCTGGTTTAACAGAACCTCCTCTTCATGGAAAACACTAAAATTAAAAGGAAAAACAGAGTAATGGCTATGGTTCATGCAACTAATCATTATTATTATTATTATTTTGTCTTTTTGAGACGGGGTCTCACTATGCAGTTCAGGCTGGCCCTGAGCTCATTTTTGTAGCCCAGGCTGGCCTTGAACTTGCATCAATCCTCCTGCCTCAGCCTCCCAAGTGCTGGGATTACAGGCGTGCACCACCACGCCCAGCTCCTATCATTCATTATTAAACCGTGCTAAATGGTACATCAGTACCACTTAGGTTCCTTGGTAACATCCAAAAGATCCAACTTCTTACCACATGTCAGCCATGTCTTTTGAAAACATAGATCTCACTACATTAGAAATTATTCCACAGACATATAAGCAGGTGTACACACACGTACACACAGAAACATCCACACTTACACAAGGTACACACTATACATGTGCACATTCATCCACACATAGCTTCTTATTACTTGAATGAAAAACAAAATCTTCAGCCTGGTCACTGTAATGGTTTTGTAGAGCTACAATAACAAAATTCCATGTACTAGGTGGCTTAAAACGAATTTTTCTTTCTCATTGTACTGGAAGCTAAAAGTCTGAGATTGCTAGCTTTGGTTTCTTTGAGACTTGTCTCTTTGACATACTGAGGGGACATCTTCCTACTGTATCTCTTCACATTGTCTTCTCTATACAATTACATTTCTGCTTTGTGTAAGGACACAGGCTGTATAAGATTAGGGATATATTATCCTGTAGTATGAGCTGCTCTTAACTAATTACTTCTGCAATGACTTTGTTTCCAAATATGGTTACATTCTGAGGTACTAAGGGTTAATACTTCAACATAAGAACTTGACAGGGAGTGATGGTACACATCTCAGTCCATTATATCTGCATCCACTCTCTTTAGTCACATTCATGAATCATTCTCTCTCTCTCTCTCTCTCAGTTGAACCTAGGACCTTTGTACTGAGCTAAATCTATAGCACTTTTCTATTTTATATTTTGAGACAGGATCTTAGTAAGTCCAGAAATTGCCCAGTCTGAGCTAAGACTTGCAATATTCCTGTCTCAGCCTTCCAAAGTGTGGAAATTACAAGTGTGTGTCATTGTGTCTTGCTTTATTTTTAATTTCTTTATTTGCTATCCACACAATGGCCTTTTGGACAAAGGGCCATAATCTTCCCACCTTCCTAAAACCATTTCTAGAGGGCATTTTAAAGCATACATACTCTCTATCCTGTGTCTTCTTGCAAGATATTTTTGCTGGCTTATTTCTATTTATCATTTAGATTTCTGCTGATAATCACTTACTCATGCTGAGCCAGCTAAGTTATGAATCAATCAAATAATATAAAGCCTAAAAGCATTTATTTTGGTTTGTAATTATACATTCAGTTATTATAACTTTACACTCTTTTCCTGTCCTTTTTCCAATCATAATTATTTTACCCTGTGTGACTTGTAACACCCTTTGATATACATTTATATATATATATATATATATATATATATGTATATATAATGATATATATATATATATCATTTTGAATAAATAATAGGAACTGATTCAACATTTCTTGAATCCCAACATTACTCAAGTATTCTTATTTTGTGAAATCAAGATCTTTACTACTCAATGTAAGTAGTTCCTTTTTTTCTTGGTATTTTAACATCCCATTCCCTGTGATAATAATCACGCACCTTGAAATCCATTTATTTGGCTACCTTCTTTGCTTGAGGGAAGGTTTGAGAAAGGACAAATCTGTTCCTGATGATCTATTCCCAACAAGAGAAGTTGACTTAGTGGTCCATCCTTATTAGATATTTCTAATGTGAAATGAATATAACATTCAAGGTGATTTTTAAGAGTATAATACAATTAAAATCCATTATTTCCTTCCTCTGGTATATTGAACAAATGAGTGAAGTTGAATGAGTGTGTGTGTGTGTGTGTGTGTGTGTGTGTATGTGTGTGTGTTTTCTTACTAACTTTTTTAGAGATGTATAATTTAATCTCTGAAAATATAACTTAATATAAAATTGGTAATTAATACCAGAAGGAGTTCAAATTTCACCTTTCATATTAATATTTTCTTGATGTGTTTTACTTAACAATATTCTCTTGGAGCCAGGAGTCCTTTTTCGTCAATTTTACATCATCAGTATATTAACACCATGTCTGGCATATAGTAGATGCTCAATATATATTAGTTCCATGAAAATTCATTCGTTAGTTTATTCATATCTTAACTAGCATACAAACAGTTGCCTCTATTTTTGTGTTTAGTTTTTATGCTTGTACTGGTTTTCTGTTCATACTACATTGCAGGTCTAGAATATTACAGTTTAAATTGAATTTGGATATTGATTTGTCATCAAGAATTATGGAGTCTTTGAATAAATACCTACTTGAGACAAGCGTGTAGGTTGTTCATTAGTACTCAAAATAGAGTTGTTATATATATTTTATAACCTGAGACTCATCCTTCTTAGCAGCTATGTGTGAATTAGCATATGGTGATATGAGTAATTGTCTTAATGAAAATTTCACCTCTGTACTACTCTACTATGACTTTATTGTGAATGCAATTAGGTTTGTCGTACCCTTCTCCCTGTGAGCCTGTAGATAAGGAATAGAAAAAATTATTTTTTACTACAGTCCTTCTGCTTAAATATGATAGGAAAGGACCAATGAATTTAATACCATTAATATTCTCTCTGAACTGGAACTCTTTAAATTATAAAATGTCACATAATATCTTTTTTTAGTAAAATGTTAACATTGTTTCAAAATGTGCTTTTTTAGACTAAGTCCTATATAAGTTCTTGCAACATATGGGTATACTCTTCATTTTGTCCTTCAATTAGCATGATGATAAAGACAACATGCATTTTTTATGCTTCACATGTGTTATGTCCATAATCACACAATACCTGGAATAATTCATCAGGCATTCTGAAATATAATTTTACATGGTTTCTTTTATTTTTTCCTACAACATACACATCGTGATGAATGACTTTGTACCATACAGTTTTCCTTTCAAAAGAGCATTGAAGAATGAATTTCAAGAATCTTTCATTTTAGAGTTGTTATGCTGCTATACTTAAATGCTGTAGCAACTTAACACTCATAAGGGCATTTGTGTCTGGTATTATGAAGTGACTAAAATAGAGTAAAACATAAAAGAAAACTTGAGAAATATGGATGCACTAGCTATCCAACTTACCCAAAGTACTGAAGAAAATTTCTCTAGATATCTCCAAGCTCTATGAGTCCATGATGACTAGGCTTATCACAGCAGAAGAGAAAGCAAGAATACAAACAAAAATCTTGCTGAAGTAAATAGTAGTTTACAATAACCAAAAAAATTATGTGCATTAAATTGTTTCATAGTGAGCAGAACTAAAATTACTTTGTGTAAAGTATCACTTCATCTTTTGTGATGTAACTTTGTACATGTTTTTCTGTGTACTTCTATTACAAATGTATAACACTGGGCCAGGGAGATACCTCAGTAGAATAAGCACTAGCCTGGCAACCACAGGGTCCTGAATTCAATCCTTGGTACTCCCCAAAAGAAAAAAAGCACAACACTACTCATACATTTACAATGTGATATTGTCATATATTTATGTGTTGTTTTTCATCTGTTCTCCATTAGGCCCAGTAAGCTACCTGATAGAATATGAATTAATAATCATCATATTAATAAACTCACAATAGAAAAGTGTTATTTCTACGTAGAAAACAAATAACAAGCCCCAAAAGACCATTTTATTCAAAGCATTTGGTAGCTTCATGTTAACTGGTTTTAATAGTCCATTAAATTCCACAAGAAAGCAAGTTACAGTAAGTTCTGCAAAGGCAGACACTGTATTAAAGCATATTGCTGAGCTTAACTAAGTATCTATAAGATGCTAAGTACTTAAAATATTCCTTGAACAAAAGCAAACCCGTACTTAACATAATAGATTTCATTTGTAGTACATCCTCTATGGGTTACTCATTGTTCTCGACACTTTAAATTTATTGACTCATTTACTTTTACCCATTTGTTTGACTCATATATGATACAGACTGAATATAATACAGGTCTGTTGCACTTTTAGTGAAATTGTGACTTCATTCAAAAGTGGACAAAATGAGGCCAGGCTTAAAGCATACTCAGCATTTTCATTACTACAAGTATTATTATTGCTAGTGTTACCACAGCCTCGAATATTTGGCAAACGCCAAGTTGTAAAACTTGGGGTGACAAAGTAGAGAAAGTTGAACTTGGGCCTGGCAGCGTGGCTCCCACAAAGGAGGGTGGCAAGGAAAAGGGTCATTCTGCCATGAACAAGGTGATGACCCGAGAATACACAATCAACATTCATGAGCACATCCACGGAATTGGCTTTAAGAACCGCGCCCCTCAGGCACTTAAGGAGATCCGAAAGTTTGCCATGAAGGCGAGGGGGACCTCAGATCAGCGCAATGATACCGGGCTCAACAGAGCTGTCTGTGCCAAAGGAATAAGGAATGTTCCATATCGTATCCTGGTGCGATTGTCCAGGAAACAGAATGAGAATGAAGATTCAGCAAACAAGCTGTATACCTTGGTAACCGAGGTCCTTTTACCACCTTCAAAAATCTCCAGACTGTGAATGTGGATAAGAAGTAACTCTGATGTAAAGGTACCGAACTGGAGGGAAAAATGGAGAGAAAGTTAATGGGGTAATCAGTTGCTTGCTGTTCTTCTGCCCTTAAGAGTGCACTTCACCTTCCAAGTGTTCCCATATCAGATAGCATTTAACTTGCCCTTAGTGTACATAGGTATTGCAATTAAAAAAATAATTTAATTTAACTTAACTTATGTGTTTAGTACAGGGTCTACAGGGTCTCTCTAAATCTATCAGAGTTACAATGATCCTCCTTTTTTTTTTAGAAATTGTTTTATTTTTCATCAGCCTCATTCCCATTTTGCTTAAGCGTCGGCAGAACAGCTCAAGACCACTCGGTGGTGGTTCCTACCCACTCAGTGGCCTGCGCGGTGGGGGCTGCAGACCAGTCTTCTGTGGCCGGCTGAGCACTCCAGTCTTCAGTAGGGAACTGCTGAATGGGCACAGAGGGCACCTGCACGCCTTCGGACCAGTCTGCAACCTCAGGCTGAGCAGCAGTGAACTCCGGAGCTGGTGCAGTCCATTCACCCTGAAATTCCTCCTTGGCCACAGCCTTTTCAGCAGCAGCCTGCTCTTCCCTTTCAATCTCTTCAGGATCCCGGTAGAAATAGAGATCAGGCATGACTTCCCATGGGTGTTCACGGGAAATGGTGCCACGCATGCGCAGCACTTTCCGGGCCAGCATCCACCACATCAGACTCACAGAGTGAGTTCCCTTATTGTTGCACGGGATGGCAATGTCCACATAGCGCAGAGAACAATCTGTGTTGCACAGAGCAATGGTTGGCAGATTGACGTAAGATGCCTCCGTGAGGGGCTGGTGGTCAGCCCTGGGATCGGTAACCACCAGAAGACGTGGCTCTCTGAAGGCTGCCTGGATCTGGTTACTGAAGGTTCCAGGAGTGAAGCCGCCAGCAATAGGAGTAGCTCCAGTGGTAGCAGCAAACTTCAGCACAGCCCGCTGGCCCTTGTTCCTAGAAGAGATGATGCTGACATCAGTAGGGTTTTCAATGACCACTATGGCTCGAGCTGCCAGGAGGAGCTTCTCCCAAGTCCACTTCAGATTTATGATGTAGATTCCATCACTTTTCCTTTTGTAGATATACTGCTCCATCTGGAAATCCAGGTTGGTGCCACCTAAGTGAGTTCCTGCAGCAAGGAACTTGAGGACGTCCTCCTCCTTCATTTGCAGGACATCAAGGGCTCTGGACATTGTGAAGTTTCCCTTTAAGTTACCACGGGAATCAAGAACAACGCCGTATGGACCCCGGCTGGGCAGCGCAGAAAGGCGATCCTCCTTTTCTCAGCCTCTCAGCACTGGGATTACAGGAAAGCATCACCATGCCCAAGCTCAGTGGCTGTCTCAGCAGACACTGGGGGTGTGCCAGCACTGCAAGACAAGGATCGAACCCTGGTCCCTCCATCTGCCTAAGCAGGTGCTTTAATCTGCTGAGCTATCTGGCCAGCCTTGCAGTTTTGATTAGATCGAATTCAACAACAAAAATGTTAATAACACTTCTTTAATCCATCTATTTGCCAGTCACTTTTCTAAGCATTTCCTAACACATCAACCCAATGCAGTAAGCACACTATTATTAAGCCGAATTTTATAGCATAAGAAACATACTGAGTAACCACAACATGTTAAGGAATTCACTGAGCCCCACTAAGCTAGTATGTGGCACAACTCAGAACGAATTGGCAGTGTCCCTGACTCCATTCTTGTCCATACATGAAATGAATACATGAACAAATCATTCCAACTCATCTTTCCAAAACTAGCCAAAGCCTACCAACTTCAGCCTTGTCTCTGTATGAAAGGTTACATCAGCCTGCTGGGCCTCTCCTGCTCGAGCCACTGGCCTCCGCATCTATTTTGCACTTGGGGGCCAGTCTTCCCTTCATAACCCAGAAGCATCATCTCTCATCTCTGCTGGGAAATCCCCAGAAGCTTTCCACTTCATGTACAGGAATTGGAGTCCTTCCTGTGACTTCTGGGCCTCTGCAAAGTGTAAGTTCCGTCCTTACCCTGCCCATGTCACTCTTCTCCCTGTTCCTTCACTCTAGGCATGATGGCCACCCTGGTCTTTCCTCTATATCCATTCTTAGTGTGTGCTTTTGTCTGCATAAAATGTTCTCTTAAAGGCCATGAGGGGCACATCAATGACTCATTGACTCAGCTTTCTTAAAATGCCACCATATGTCCCACTGACTCTCCCTAAGACAGTATTCTATCCTCACACCCTTCATCCTCTGCCTGACTTTCACTGCATTGTTTCATTCTACCACACAACTTTTATATATTTAAGCTATTAGATTGTTTATATTATGTTTTCCATTAGACTGTAATATCTAAGGACAGGAAGCCATTTTTTAAAATATTCTCAGCATTGACTCTTAGTATACAAATACTATCTTTTAAGGAAAAGACTATTCAGCATCATAAATATTACAAAACATACACAAGAATGAAATTGTGAATACTTATTTGATAGTTTTTGGGACTACCTACGACAATCTGAAATAATAACAAAAGTTAGAAGACAAATTCAAGAGGTTTGCCCATTGGCATGCGTGTGTGTGTGTGTGTGTGTGTGTGTGTGTGTGTGTGTGTGTGATACTGGGGATTGAGCCAAGGCCTTGCACATACATGCTAGGCAAGTGCTATACTCTGAACTACATTCCTAGTCCTTTCTTTTTTGCTTCATTTTTCATATTGCTACACAGTCTTGCTAAGTTGACCAGGCTGGCCTTGAACTTACACTCCTCTGACTTCAGCCTTGAGAGTGCTTGGGATTATAGCTCATGTGCCAATGCACTTGGCAAGATTAGCCCTGTAGGTAGTGTTTTCAGTTGGAAAGGTGCCAATATTTTTGAGAATAGTCAAAGAATAAATAAAACTTTATTTTATAAAATTTCCTTGCCCAATATTTTAAGAAGTGAAGCAACTCTGGGCTGTTATAAAATTATTACTGTAATATATTATCTTTTTTTCTTGCAGAACTAGGGATCAAACTCAGAACTTTGCACTTGTCAGGCAGGCAGCTGTACCCCTGAGCTATCTCTCCAGCCCTGTTTGTAATATATTTCTATTTTAAAAGGAAATCTGCAAAAATAACGTGCATAGAACAATTTTCTCCCTAGTCTTATGTTCCATGCTCATTCCCTACCAACACTTGATTATTTATTGTTTCTGTATTTTTTAGGAAAGGGTCTGCAGGGTGTGCAGGGTGTCATTACTAGATCGGACTCATAGTGGTCCACTTGTTTACAGCCTCCCAAGAACTGGGATTATAGGCGTGCCACCATGTCCAGTCTCAGTAGCCATCTCAGCACACTGTGGGAGTGGGGCTGGCACAGCAGGCCCAGAAATTGAACCTCCGACCCCTGAGTCTTCTTGCAGGTGCTTTAATCTGCTGAGATATTTGGCCGGCCCTACCAACACTGCATTGTTGCTAGTGATTTTTGTTATATCTAGTTTCAGGCACTTATAGGGTCCCATTACTATTTATTGGCAACTCTTTGTACCAGTGGAGGCCTCTTTCTTTCTTTCTTTCTTTCTTTCTTTCTTTCTTTCTTTCTTTCTTTCTTTCTTTCTTACTTTCTTTCTTTCTTTCTTTCTTTCTTTCTTTCTTCTTTCTTTCTTTCTTTTTCTTCTTTCTTTCTTTCTTTCTTTCCTTCTTTCATGTATTTCGTTGTTGTAGAGTCTCAATATGCAGCTCAGACTCCTAGTGATGCGCTTGCTTTCAGCCTACCCAGCCCTGCGATTACAGGCAGGCACCACTAAAGCTGAACTCTGGCCGGCTCAGCCCGCCCTGGGGGAGGAATTGGAGCCACATGCAGTGTCAGAGATCCAACTGCGGATCCTGAGCTTACCTAAGTTTGCTTAAGTAGGTGCTTTAGTCCGCTGAACTAGCTTGCCACCCCCATTCCTTTTTATGTTCTAAAAATTGTTTTTAAAATCATTCATTTGGAGCCGGCAAGTTGGCTCAACAGACTAAGTGCCTAATTAAGCAAGTACAGGGACAGGGGTTCAATCCACGGCATTGCATGCTGCACCAGCCCTGACCCTGGGCATGCTGAGCAGGAAACTGAGAGCGACAGGGCTTGGTGGTACACGCCTGTAATCTCAGTGCTAGGGAGACTGAGAAAAGAGGACCACTATGAGTCCAAGCTATGCAGCGACACTCTGTGCCAAATACATTTTTTAAAAAACCTTTTACTTGGTATAAGATCTTGTTATGCAGCACAGGCTCTTACTGCCATTCCTGTCTCAAACTCTTCAGAGCTGGAATTCAAGGTGTGCATCACTACACTCGGTTCTGCAATTGGCACAGCACCGGTCCTTGAGCTTGCTGGGTAGGCACTTAGACTGCTAAGCTATCTCCCCAGCCCCTCCTTTTCATGTTCTGTTAGCAGTTTTCTTCATTGTGCTCTGGGTCTATTAAATCCTTCATTTGGCTTCAAGCTGACTAACTTATGGAAGTTAACCTTTCTTTGCCTTACCACACGTACCTGAACACTAACCAAAGTCCTTTGTCATCTTTTGCCTAAATTCACTTACTTCATTTTTTTACTATGTATTTCTTACCTTGAAATACTATTTAGTATAGTTATATTTACTTTTAGGGGACAATAAGCTGGAAAGTTTATCAACTAAATGATGAATATGCACATGTAAGCATTTCTTCTATAGGTCTGCCTCCCTGTTTACAAACTACCAGTGAAGTCCAGTATGGCAATATCAATTAAAACCAAAAAAATAGTGCCCTTTTCACCTGCTGTAGTCCATTGCTAATCTCCTTCTGTCCCTATTCTTACTAAAAAGAATTCAAGTATTCATATAAATCACCTAACATAGGCATTGACATTTTTAATTTGATGGATATAATTGAAGTCATAACATTTATAATCGAATTCCTTTTTTTCAGAATTATATATGAAAAAGTGAACTATTTTATTAAATATAACATATTTTATGAGTACATTAGCCAGAAAGAAATGTTCTTTAAAGACAAGGGCAAGCTACTAATTTCTGCACTCCTGTTAACAATTTGTTGCAGATTATCTTGTTGGGTTTTTTTTTTTATTTCATTCCTATTATAGAAACCCTTCACAGTTTGATTTTATGAATGGTGCATAATGATCACTGTCATTAATATAATATTTTTCTGATATATATATATATATATATATATATATATATATATATATGTGTGTGTGGTGTGAGGTCTCATTTTAGAACTCTAAGTATATGGGTTTTAACCTTAAAAATTATTTTACCTTTTCTACTGACTTTTTTTTTTCTTGTTTCAGAACCTTTATTTGTTTATTCACTCATTTTTATGGCTGGCTCAGCCCACCCCGAGGGCAGGGCTGGCACGCAGCATGTGGTGCCGGGGATCGAACCGCAGTCCCTGAAGCCGCCCAAGCTTTCCCAAGCAGGCGCTTTAGACCACTGGGCAATCCCGCCGGGCCCCTCTACTGACTTTTTTTTAGTTATTTGTGCATTGCTCAAACATATGCTTATAGCATCAGTCCTAGAAGCATTGTCAAGCGATATGGTACATGCCTGTAATCCCAGAACTCAGGAGGATGAGGTGGAACTATCACCTTAAGTTCATGGTCAGCCTGGGCTACATAGTAAGTTCAGAAGCAGCTTGCACTATGTAGTGAGACCTTGTCTCAATAAATAAATAAATGAAAGTTACTGGAAAATCCTATTGTACACATGATCTACTTTCAAATCCTAGATACTGAACTATAAATATATGAAGATAGATTTTTAAAAATACAATATTCAAATATCAGCTTATAGGTTAATTTGTTTTTGTGCACACTCCGCTCCATTTGGCCATGATGAATGCATCTTTAGCGACTCGATAAAATGATAGTCATTTGTCAATTAAAGATAACCTTTGAAGATTGGTGCAGGAAAAGATGTATTGACAAATAGGAGGCAAATACCAAAGCTTTTTACATTAATTGCATCGGGATGATAAATTTAGTCTTTTTCTTCAAAACTTATTCAGAGTACAAAATGAAAGTCAGCCATTAAATCGAAACCAAAGCCTCTAATGGTCAAAGACACTCATCCTCTATGTATCCCAGTAAGAAAGTGCTCTGTGATTTTTAAGAAAGTCACTTATTTGAGGACAAAAGCATTAAGACATTCTATTTTATTTTTTTTTTAATTTTATTTACATTAAGACATTCTAAACTGAGAGAGTCAACAAGACAATTGCTAGCTTAGCAGAAATGGGGTGCCAGTCTGGGTCTGGAGAATCTGCCTAAGACCCAGTCAGATCTGCAAGGCCTGCTTCCCAGGGGAGATATAGCCAATGGACTTGGACAAAGTAAAATGTTCATAAACAGAGATCATTCCAAGCCACCTCTGCCTTTCGTGGGAGAGGAGCCACTGATTTTCAAGCACAGCTGTCAATCTGCATATTGGCTCCTCTCTTCTTTTAGAACAGAAACCCACCACCACTTCACAACAGCTATGCTGGTGTGCAAATCCTGCTTGAGGGGTCACGACATTGCACTGAATCCCAACACTCCTGTGAATTACAACTTCATGCTGTCATCTAGGCTTGGCATCAAACTGACTCAAGGAAACCTGGAATATTGGAACCCAGGAGCAACGACCTAAACAAGGAAGAAGAGAAAATCATGCTATGTGTATACACTTAACGTTTTACAAAAATTAACTAAGAACTCACCCAACACCCATTTTGTATGTCAAAAGATATCGTATTTCCCCATAAGTAATATTTGATGATATGAAATAAATAGAAATAAACATAAACAAAGATGTTTTCTCAGGCAATCCATGTTCTTTTCATATATCATCATGCTATGAACTTTAGGGCTTCTTTCTGCTCCATCTATATAAATATGTCTGATTAAATTTATGTCATTTGTGGTAACATAATGTAATGATGAGAGGCAAAGCTTCTGAGCCAAGTTTCTAGATTTCAACACCTCTCATCCTCTCCTGCATAGCCTCTTAGTGGATGTGTAATCTTGCCTACCATTTTTAACCTCCCCATACTTTAAAAGACTAAATATAATACAAGCATGCCTCAGGTCATGAACTTTATTCATTATGACGTTCTGTCAAAAATGACCATGTTCACATTCAGGTGGGCAAGACATCCATGGTCATGTTCATGATCTGATGCAATTTGTAGACAAAAATAAAATTTTGCAGAATTCTTCTATTGGTGAACCAAATTGTGGACAAATGTAAGTGTTCATGAGCTGTGGTGCTGCTGTACTTATATTTACCACTCATAGGCTTGTTGGACTGGAATTTACTAAAAATCTTAGAGTTTCTATTGTGCAGTATGGATAAAATTAGTGGTTTTATTAAATATAATAATTAAATAAGGGGCCAGGGATATAGCTCAGTAGATTAAGTGCCTGTCTGGAGAGATCCTGACTGGAGAGCTCAAGGTTCTGAGTTCAATCTCCAGTATTGTAAAAAAATAACAACAACAATAATAATATTGTTATATTAATAATAATATTATTATAGTAAGAAGGCAAATCAAATAAGAGGAACTATAAGATTTTTAAACATGCAATATGTCAACTTTCAAAGAAAAAAAGGAGGAAAAGAAAAAAAAAAGTAATGTGGATTTAGAAAGGTTAATGTTTAGTTGTTTGATCAATCTTATATACCTATATGTATTAATCTAAACTGATCCGATGATGAAAATATGTAATATAACCATTGTTAAATTTAAACAATAAAAGAATTGGGAAAAAAATGCAAAAATAAAGCATGCTTCCTTCATTTAAGGTAAATCATAAGTATTTATCATTAATAAAAACACATCTATGGGATTTATTTTGAAAAACTGCATAGAATTCGATTATACAGAGATACCAGAATTCTGAATATTCAGAAATTGCTATCGTTATACTTTTTGCTTATAATTTATTTCAGTTTTTATTTGTGTTTTGAAACACAAAGTAGTTCAGTGTCATGAATTTTCATGATTCTCTCACTCAGATTTGATAATTATCCACATAAAGTATCCCCATTCTGTTGTTTTTTTGTGGTCAGTACTGGAAATGAAATCCAGATGATCAAACACACTACCAAGAGTGATACCACTGAGCTATGTTCCCAGAATTTTTAGGTTGTTTTCTTTTTCCTGGTCAGACATGGCCTAGCTAAGTAATCCACCCTCACCTTGAATACACAATCCTCCTGTTTCAGTAGCTCAATAGCTTGTATTATAGGCATGTGCCCAGCAACACATGTCCAGAATTTATAACAGATCTTAAACATTTGTTGGAAACCATTTACTCCAAAATTGAGTTAATCATCTTACAGTGTAGGTTCTTCATAGTTTAAATAAATAACCCTGTTTGAATGACATACTTTATCCTGAGGAAACCAGCTTTTTCTGTTGCCAAACTTAAAAGGGTGAGTTGCTCTTATTAAGCTCTAGTGAATATCATTCATTATATCTAGTTTTCTTCTGACATTTTTGAGAAGAAAATAATATAATTTAGGATATGTCACTTGGATAAAACACTATGTGTCTAAATATAGTGCAATTTTCAGTGCTATTTTAGCCAGGGTAATTGAAATACCCTTGTACTACTCTGACACATTTTGGAAGCCCATATATTTAAAATCAGAAATTTCTTTGCAGAAATGATAGAAAGCCTCTAGAACTTAGTGGAGAGCTACAGAATTGAGTTAAAATGGACAAAGACTTGAGTGAATTTACAGAAATATGTATGTCCTTCTGCATGAATTAGTTTTACTATCACATCTACAAAGTATCATATGCATGTAGACGATGTGTGAAATAGCAGAGCACTGACTTTCAGGTGCTACCATATTAGAGTCAAAGCTGTATATTTAGATTTGCTATTTTATAGGCAAATTCATTTCTTCTGAGTTATAGTAGTATGTTAAGTTCCATATCAAAAGTAACTAAACTTATAAAAAGGTAATTAAACTTATAATGGAATAAGCTCCCCTGATTAAACTCCAGCTGTGTAGATTTCAATAAAAGACAGAAAAAGTAAAAATTATAAAAATAGGCTTCACTTGTTCTAAAAACAAAATATAAACTTTGGATTATTTTGTTAGGTCTGAGAGTATTACATTAATCTATTTTTAAAAATATTACTGAGCACTTACTTTGTAAACGCACTACTATAGAAGCTTAGAAAAAAAGAAATACTATTTTTCTCCCACTAGATCTCATTTCCTATGGAAAAAGGCAGATATATGTTAAACATACAAACATATAAATATATTAGATTGTAGCAAGGACAGTGGCGAATGTTGGAGCAATATGAAGTGTGTAGGAGGTGCCAGATATAGACAATGATATTAATATTTTGAAAGCAGTGTTCAAGTTATAGGTTGGGAGAGGAGCCAGGTGAAATCAGAGGCAGAGAAGAAGAGGCACATAGATGTCGTGAGATGGGAATTCCCCAAATGGATCATATATAAGGACTGTGCTTTCATGGAACTCCTCTTCCAGTGGTGAAGATAAGACATAAGAAAATGCAAACAAATACGATTCCGTTAGGCGGAAATAAGTTCTGTGGGGAAAAATGAGAGTGAACTGTGGAAGAAAGAGTGATATTGGGTAGGGTGATCACAACACATCTCTGGATATATGCTCTCCAATCTCAAATCTTGACAATGGGTTGCAAAATAAATGCATGTGCAATCACTGAAGAGTGAATGAAACAGTGTAAAGGAGAAACTTTGCATCATCATTTTGACTAAATTTGAAATATCTGTTATTCACAAGTTTCTTTGGTATTAAAGATAAACTTGCAAAGATCTTTTTAATTTTAAAAATTGAAACATGATCGCTCACAAAGTTGTCCAGGCGGGCTTCAGATTTACAATTGTGCCTCATGTTCTTTGGTAGCTGGAATTCTAGAAGAATTTTTCTAGCAATTATCAAATAATATTTTCTGAAATATGGTCCTACTGAATTTCTAATTGTACTTTCAATAAATGGACTGCAGAAGTTTTTAACTTTATTACAGTAAATATTAATATATCCACCATGAAATGAAAGAAAAATAGTCTAGCCTGTAGTTCTGACATCATTATCACAAAATGAATAGAACTTTAATGATGTAACTGGCAAAGTACATAAAGCTGTTTAAGAGATGTTTATTAATACTTGCAAATGAATAATAATAGCTAGCATTTGTTTGACTGCCTCATGTGTTTGAGGCAGGTTAATAAGTTGTTAATAAGGATGTTAATAAGTATTACTTTCCTTGGGTTTAACTCATCCTTGCTAGTTGGATAACAGTATCCTTACTCTTAAGAAGATTACCTAGAAGTCTAAGATAATTCTCTCTGGTCTATGTGATTTGAAGCCCAGAATTCCTTAGCCCCAGTTCTTAATTGTGGAATTTCCTATCACAGAGTACTTTGTCACTTCATGTGACTATTTACCTTCATGGAAGCGACTCTCCTCCAATGCAATGCCTATCATCAGGTACACAACTTTTTTGAAATTTAGGTCAATTTGTATTCTCTGCTTCTGGTGGTCAATGCCAAATCTTAACAAACCAATAGACAGGACACATTTCTTCTTGGTGTCATCCTTTCTTTAAGTCATCATGCCTTCAATTCTAATGCAGACCAGGTTTGGAGTACTCTTCTCAGCAGTCAACATGAGCATCAGCAACACTAAATCTGCAGACTTAGATTCTGCATGTGTATTGGCCTCCTAAGGATGTTTAAAGTGTAAGAAGTCTTGCATTAGGCCAGCATCAGCATCAATTGTGACCTCTATGAAAATGGATGATTTGGACCAGACTCTCTGGTTGTTTGGGCAAATAATCTGTTTTAATTTTGTCTTCTGATAATTTCAATGCATGTTCCTAGAGAGTTAATTCTATTTATAGATATTGAGATTAGCAATAGCAGCATGAAGCAATAGATCACAGAGGTTCTTTCTTTCTTTCTTTCTTTCTTTCTTTCTTTCTTTCTTTCTTTCTTTCTTTCTTTCTTCCTTCCTTCCTTCCTTCCTTCCTTCCTTTCTTTCTTTCTTTCTTTCTTTCTTTCTTCTTCCTTCCTTCCTTCCTTCCTTCCTTCCTTCCTTCCTTCCTTTCTTTCTTTCTTTCTTTCTTTCTTTCTTTCTTTCTTTCTTTCTTTCTTTCTTTCTTTCTTTCTTTCTTCTTTCTTTCTTTTGCGGGACCAGGGTTTGAATTCATGACCTTGCGCTTGCCAGGCAAGCACTTGTGCCACGGAGCTATCTCCCCCACCCCTGGACTCTCAATCTTGTCTGCATATGAAAATCACCTGGCAAACTTGTGCAGCAATCTGCATAGACAGGTTCTTCCCTGAACCCAGTATATCTTGATCTTTGAAGTATGGAATAATGAAATTAGATACTTTTTGTTAATTTGCATCTTTGTTCTTCCAGCCTCCTGGTTTTAAAACTGTTGTTTAAATTTACAACATCCATGCATTACTACTCCCAGGAGAGTTACTTTTTAGTAGAAATTTTATTCTCCCTGCAAAAAAATAGTGCCCAAAGGATCAATTTGAAAACCCAAGTCACCTTCATTGACTGAATGACTGCCACTTGTGCCTTCTAAGCATAACTTTATGTCTCTCTGAGGACTGAGGTTTGGACTCTATTCTGCTTCTATATCCCGTATTTTCTTTGACTTGCAATACACATATAAAGGGGCACTTTGGAAGTGTCCATGACCAGCTATACTTCACCAGATATAATGATTTTTATTTTAGAATTTTGAAGTTTGTATTCAAATTATAAACAACTACAAATTGCCTTTCTCAGCCTTCTTTCATCTCCATAATTCCTTTCATCTTTCTCTTATTGAAGCTGCTGTTGGAAGATCAAACGAATCAATCAAAGTATACTACAAAATGTGTTGAATCATATATGTCCAGATGTTGCTTTCAAGGAAAAAGAGAAAAATAGATAGAATTAAATGCTATTGATGAATTTATTCACAGAAACACACTGATCATTATGTTCCAAGCTATTTGCAGCTGCACTGGTCCTGAGCTGAAGACTAGAAAATATTCAGTTATCTTTCACTATAATTACTATATTTACTTCCTGTTGGTGTGCTTTGTTCCAGGTAAAATAGCCCTTTCTATTGTGGTTGAGCAACAGGATAGTACAAAATGTTTGAGAGAGAATCTGGTCCATCTAGTCACTCATATTCTTTTTTCCACTGTTTTTTGCATTTCTCCATTGTTTTCTTAGTCTACATAAGTGCCTCCTCATTTTATCACAATGAGTAATAGATAGGAGTCTAGTCTGTACTTAGACCAGAATCTCTATTGCACAATTCAACAAAAAAAGATACTAGGACTCACACAACTAGAGTTTGTATTTTATAGCATGGCCCTTGCTGATACTGCATAAATAGAAACAATGGAATCCAATAAGTTTTGCAAGAGATCTATTGTATGACAGAGTGATTGTAGTCTATTGTGGGATTTAAGACTAGCCCTTGTACGTTCTCACCACAGAAACCAATGATAAATATTTGAAAAAATAGATATGGTAATTAACATGACTATGATTATTATTTTATAATATACTCATGTGTCAAAATTTGGGACGTGTTGTACACTATAAAAGTATACAATGTAATTATATTTGTCAGATGTATCTCAACAAAGGCAGGAGTCGGGAAAAATGTCAGAATAATAAAATACAAGGCAATCATTAATGACAATCGTGCAACACGTAATGTTTGCTTTGTAAATTTAAGACACTAACACCCAGAAGAGTGATTTTCAAAGTTCTACAATTAACATTTTTTTCATTTTTTCATACATTTCAATAGCCCATCACTTAATGATTTTATAGAATGACATATTGGACATCTGCTTATCAACTTGGCTTATAATAATTTAAGGAACATGTAATACATTCATTTTTTCTTCTTTAAAGAGTAAATCACGACAGAACAATCATATGCTTCAGTTTAAGCAATGATCAGCATGGGCTTGAGGTTTAATTCATTTGTGGACTGGTTGACTTGCCGACATGAAGTTTTGGGCTCAGGCTGCTGCACAGCCACAGGAAAATAGTAATAATGATAATAATGATGATGATGATGATAATAATAATAATATCGTCTAATTTTTCCCTCAGTTTTTTCAATGATAAATAGCTTTGTTCTCTTTTGCTATTACTTTTAATGAGAAAGAAACAGAAATGAGGCAGTTGCAAAACAGGTTAGTAGGAGAGTTAAATAATCAATGTATTGCACATTATTGTCTTCATAGTAGTTGGTTAGAGTACAAGATGCAGATATGATATCTTAGTACAAATCTTTCTTCTCACTGAACTAAGAGAAAACAGTTATATGTATAGTCCAATGTTCCATAATAGTATCAGGTAATCAGCAGAATAGGCAATATCAGGAGCTATTGATTTGAGCCTTTTGCAGCTCAGAATATTAATGTCTTTCCTGTTTACACATCATGGTGAGACTTTTCTGCTGGATAGTTGAGACAGAGATAAAGCAAGACCTATATAACTAAAAATGTACCTTTTGTATCTGACAAGATAAGTCAAAGCTCCTCAGGATTTATCTTGAAACCGTATACAGCACTGTACAGAACTTTTGTCACAGTCATCTATCTGGATGAGTCATGGTCATTGCTTGACCAGTTTAAAATCTGTGAAAGCCTGAGAGAATGCTTTCTCTCTACGAGACTCTCCTTAGGCACATTATACATCATCGATCCCTTTCCTCTATGGCCTCAAAATCTCAAACAGAAAATTTGGGACCCCACTGAGTTATAAGATGTTAAAGCACAGGTTCTCTTATGTCCTGAGCCCTCACTGAACTTCAAGGGCTAGAGCCAAAGTATTAGCTATCCTCATAGCCCTTCTTTTTTTCTAATTTTTTGGTCTGCAAACTTGTTAACGCTCCAGAAGAGAAGCTTAGTGATACTATTATTCTATAACACAGGAACTTGAGCTTAACATCACTATCTTTCTGAATATCAAACACCTTATATATATAACATCGAGCAAGTATTTTCCATCAATCATTAATATTCTAAACTTTAAAACCCTATTGAAAGTGAAGAAAATAATTACACATTTTAACACAGAAATTTATATATTTAACCATACACAAAATTGTAATGAGATAATCCTATGGCACTTTTTTCTCTACTTAAATTTCTTCTAATTCTTTTTTTTTTTAAATCTGATGTCTGCTATAGAAGTTTCCTAGTGAAATTAACACAAGAAGTTGTGTGTAGATGTAACCAGAAGAAGCTTAACATTATGTGATAGAAGGAGATGGCCAGAGGCCTGTGGTTTCTTATTAAAATTTATTTAGGGGCCGGCGGTATAACTCAGCAGATGAAGTGCTTGCTTAGGTAAGCACAGAGGTCAGGGCTCCATCCTGTGATGGAGTCTGGGTGTGGAAGCACACACCTGTAATCCCAGCACTAGGAAGGCATAAATCAGGAAGATCACTACAAATCTGAGCTGCATGGTGAGACCCTGCAAAAAAATTTTTTTTAAGTTATGTAAAAATTGCCCTGTCAAACATCTAGGGAACCAATGATACAGGATTTAGTCAGATCTAATGCGGTTCTTGTCAATGCCACTGTCATTCAGGTCTGAACTTGTTTGTTACATGGTTAGAATGAACTTTGAGACTCCTAATGTTACAGGAGTTTAAACATCCACTCATTTACATATCTGAAGAGCACTTACTTAACCTATGATAGCACATGTTTGATTAACACTTGCTTGAATGTTTTTCTGACTTCCTCAATTTAATATGGCAGGAGATTGTTCATAATTTATTGCCTTTTCAATAAATTTCTAGGCATGCTACATTGGGACTCAATAAAACATTTTTTAATAAATCCATGAAAATGTGGTCAATATGTTACAATAAAAGAATTATTTTTAATAACAAATTATAAATTAGATACTTTGAAAGAAGAAAATAACGCACAAAATACTTTCAATTGTGTATCTAATGTGATTTTGTATTTCAGAAGCAAAATAAATAATATCCTTCTGCACTATTTACCTTTTTTCTAATATTTTGTTTTGTTATTTTATAAACACTATTTGTTTTTTAAAAAAAGGAATTCTTTGACCTTGCACTGCTCCTACAAAAATCACACATACACACTGACATACACCTCTCTATACTCATGTATGTGTATGTATGTTTCATAGCTATAGTTGTTTATAATATCCTACTTGCCTTTTTATGTGGCTTTTATTATTATCAGTGGTTGTAGACAAGTATGTATTTGTTATGTTTTCATTGGGATGTAAATTCTTGTAGGTAACAAGCATCTTGCAGTGAAATTTAACAATTCAAAATTGGGCTGGAGAGACAGGTTGGAGCTGAGGAGCTAGCTCTGTAGTCTAAGGGCCTTGCTGAGAAATATAAGGATTGGGTTTCATTTCCAGATCTGCATGCCATGCTAGCCTTGCAAAGCGGGAGTTGTAGTGCTCACTTGTTATCCCAGCACTGGGGAGGCTGACAGGAGGATCACTAGCGGTCCAAACTGCATAGTGAGACGCTATACTAAATAAATTAAACATTTTTAAAAACCAAAGAAAATACATTAAAATCTGATGCTGTCAAAAATTATACTTTTGAATATTCCTATAGTTTTTGATTAAACTTAATTTTAGAATACATATGTCCTTATCTGGCCAACTTTAGCAATTTGAATGACTGAGTATTTTAATTTATCTCACATTGATTGGAAAATTCACAACTGTCTACTATTTAAATACGCTCAGAGTATCCAGCTGTCCCACCCCTGGGGCAGGCTGACAAGGTGATTGAGACTGGGTATGGTGGTACACACCTATAATCCTAGAACCTGTGAGCCTAAAAATAGGAGGATCAATATGAATCTGAACCGTGCAGTGAGACCCTGTAGAACCTGCACTAAATGCATTTAAAATGTGCTACTGCAAACTATAACTAGACTATTCTTCATAGTTCTGAAGATGCATTAATTGTGATAGTTATCTTGATAAATTTTATTTCTCACATAAGGGATATATCTAGTACCGGCTTTATTTCTACCATAACTATACTTAAAGCTGTTCATTTAATATCAAACTTTGACTTTAGTATATGTCAACAAAAAATTTTTAGCAAAGGTGGGGAAATTTTTTCATTTGATTACTCTCAAATGCTAGCTCTTTGATGAATGTAAATAACTTAACAGGAGAGTCTAATTGTATAGAACAAGTAAATATTGTACATACCATGCTCATTTGCTTACAATTACGCAGGTAATGACTAGATTTAGTTTCTTTATTCCTCATTAGGAGACAATTGCATCTTATCTACCAATGTTTAATTGCATTGTTTCTTCTATTGCTAGAATAATAGCACATGCCTTTTTTAAGATCATGAATGACAAATAAATTTAGATTGTAATCACTTATTATCCTTATCTAAGCTAAACCACTCAAGAGTTTTAGTTTCAATGAAAACTCTGATTTTCTACTAATGATAGCCAAATGAGAACATTCTAAATAAGTCTGTACCCATTTTCTAATCTCCTTTGTTGTGGTCATAGCCATTATCTTAATAAGTCTAGCTGCTTAATACCTTTCTATTTCCAAAGTGTCACTATAAAACCTTATAATATTTAACCTCACATTCCAAACTCCCATAAAAGTCTTTGTTTCTATTTCTATTCTTACACAGCTGGATTTGTGCGCTGCTCTCTGTATCTGCAATGTCTTTCAGAAGCCCATTTGTTAAAGTAATTGTGAGCTGCCCATAGCACAATTAGGTGATGATAGAACCATTCTGATGTGGGGACATCTAGCAGGAAGCAGATCCTCAGGATTGTGCCCAGGAAGGGGATACTGGCATCCTAGTCCTGTCTTCATTCTGTGTCTTCTGCATCTTACCATGAAGTAAATGGCTTTTTGTTCACTCTGCTCCCAAATACAATACACTGCTTCATTTGAGGCCCAAAACATCAGGGGCTGTTCTTCATAGACTGGGACTTCTGAAGTGGTGAGCAGAAATAATCTTTTTCTTTCCTTTTCATGTATTTTGGCACAGGGTCTGTAGGTTCTTTAGTCTCACTACCTAGACTGGACTTGTAGTGCTTCTCTTGTTTTCAGCCTCCCAGGC
The DNA here is from genome assembly GCA_004027025.1 of Myocastor coypus. Taxonomy (NCBI): domain Eukaryota; kingdom Metazoa; phylum Chordata; class Mammalia; order Rodentia; family Myocastoridae; genus Myocastor; species Myocastor coypus. Next base: position 43,675 of record PVJA010014005.1, read on the forward strand.
GCTGGGATTGCAGGGGGGCACTACCACCCTGCCCAGACTCAAACACCAGCTCAGCGTGCCCTGGGGTCAGGGCCAGCTCAGCACGCTGGGGATGGACCTTGAGCCCCTGTGCTCTATTGAAACAACAGGTGCTTTAGTCTGAGTCTGCTGAGCTATCAGGTCAACTCAAACTTTTCATTTTAGTAATTTAATTATCTCAGGTCTTTGTTACAGTCCCAGAAAGGTGACTATCACATAGTAAATGCTAGGTCCATTTGAAATGACAACCATATAACTACACTGAGTATGGCTTATAGTTCTCAGTCTGACTTTAAAATAAAAGAGCACTACAGGACAATAGTATAGTACAAGACTTTATACATCTTCTAATTTATATTGTAAAGTAAGTTGAGCCTTATTCCCTGATAATATTTATATCTAGCTTTAATCCTACTTTTTTGTTTTGCAAAGCATAATATTTTTTATTATCACCACAATAAATATCACAACTTAGTTGGCTAAGAAGCACAACTTTCTTTTTTTCTTTTTTGTCTTTTTGAAACAGGTTCTCGCTATGCAGTTGAGGCTGGCCTTGAGCTCATTTTTGTAGCTCAGGCTGGTCTCGAACTCATACCAATCCTCCTTTCTCAGCCTCCCCAGTGCTGGGATTACAGGCGTAAGAAGCACAACTTTCACATCATACATTTTATCTTATTAGTCTGAAACACAACACATCTGGCTGAAATCATTTCCTTCTGGAGACTCTAAATGAAGTCTTGCCTTTGTCAGTGTCTGGAAGCTGCTCATATTCCTTGGATTATGGTCTTTTCCATTTTCAAAACCAGCAATTATCAGTTACATTCCAATGTGGATAACATTGGGCTATCTCGCGTTGTTCTGTTTCTGTCTGTAGCCAGAAAATATTCTGTAATCTCTTATGTAATTAGGCTAAATTTGCTAGCTAATCCAGGATGACATCTCCCTTTCATTGTCTATACACTTACTCACATGAGTAAAGCATTATCTGCTACATAGGTGGCATAAATTTTTGAAGATTACAAAACTTAAGGCATGGCTATTCAGGGGTAGCTATTATGGTGCCTGCTCTATGTAGTCTCTTACCTTTCATCATGCCCAGTGTTGTCTATGTAATGTGCATTTGGATCCAGACTCTTAAAATAGGGCCCTAGTTTTGGAACTCAAAGCACTATTGATATTGCTCGCTAAGGTTGGACAAAGCTTGAACACAACAGTTTTTTTTCTCTGTTTTCTCTGGTTCTCCTCTTATTATCATTTTCAATGCAAACTGTATTTGAGATGACATTTATTCCCTCTTTTTTCACTCTTATTATTGTTGTATTATGCTACAGAAGAAATAAACAATTTTGTTGATTTTGTAGAGAAAGACTAATGTTCTAGTTAAATATGCATCAATTCACAAATATGAACTCTGCTTTGTCTCACTTGGAAATATCCCTCCTAAGCCTTATTGCCCTGAGATGTGCAATATTTATTATAGGATTACTTTTATCTGGTGGTGAAGAATCGAGATCTCTAGACAAGAACTCTTACCAACTATTTCTGATGGTAGCTACAATATAAATTAGGGAGCTTCTACCAATTTACAACAAAATTTACTTATTTCTGTGATATACTTTAAGTTGTTTCCCTTGGGTAAATTGACATAGCAAGAGAAAGCTACACAATGAATGAACTGATGAATCAGTATGTATGTGCATTTATGGGTCAAAACATCCGTGAAAAGATTTAGTCCATTCCCTTAAGTTTTGGATTATTTTTAAAAATTAGGTTTAATTAGCCCTTTTACTGTGACTATTTGTGTGTGTGTGTGTGCGTGTGAAGAACCAACAAAAATAAGTAAATAAGTAAATAAATAAATAAATAAAGATTGGGCTTGGTTGGTTCATGTACAATTAAAATTACATATGTACATTTACCTGATTTTGCTAATGCTTGTGCATGTGATGATTTCTCTATAAGGCAAAGTTAATGAGTTTTTTATATTCATTCTTCTCAGTAGCCTAATTAGTGCCTTCAGGAGAGTACTGGAGTGTATAGTATCTCTTCAGTGAATTCCCTTCAGATAGGCAAAAATAGCCATATGGCTCTAAAGTTACTCAATGCAGAAAACAACATAGCTTTTGTTATTTTATTCTGAAGAAAACAATCTTCATTTTGTTGCTTAACTTTCGTTTTAATGTTTATTTTATACTGTCTTTATTTGGATTATGCTTCATTAAGCCTCAATTTCCATTTACAGTTGCTTATGTCTCATTGCTCGACTTCCTGTGTCTCAGTTCACTAATGAAAGGTATTTTAAGCTCAGAAAATTCAGAAAATCCCAAAGATCCATATAAAAGTACATTTCAGGTTTCTCAAAGAAAAATTTAGGTGCTCCAGTGTTATAGTATACTGTGAAACTGAAGCACCATTCTTATTTCAAATTATAGCCATTAAAGCCTTTCAATTCTCAGTTCCCATATGTTAATTCTACCTATCTGATAATTACATCAGCTGCAAATGCTTAATTACTTTTCTTTTGTGCCCTGCTTTAGTAGTAATTCCTATAACATGATCTTGACATTTCTAAATTCAGTTTAAAATGTAACTAAATTACCATCATTTATGAAAAGTTAATATAAAATTTTATATGCAATCAGTGAAAATAAAAGTAGAATGGTCAGATATAGATGAACTAATATTTATCATCTATTTATTTCCTCATTTCACAAGATCTATTGATAGAGTTCACAACATAGATTGAATCCAAGAATGTAGAAATAAGAGCACAGTTTCCTCCTAATTAGAATTAAAGGAGTTTGCCAATCCAGTGCATTTATTGCCTAATCCCAATTCAACTGATGGTATTACACATTTAGTCAATTCTTTTGGCCAGGACTCTAAATCCAGCCAATGTAACCATATCCTGCTAAAGACAGATATAGAAGAGCAATAACCAGTGATCACTTTTTCCCATTTGCCCTATTGACGTATGAGAATCCTCTTCTGACTTACCGACTTTGGACATTTTCTCAAAATTACCAATTGGCTAGGTTTAGTAACACTAAACCAATCTTGGTTTAGTTATAATCCTAGCACTCAGGAGGCTGACACAGCAGAATCCTTGGGAGTCTGAAACAAGCCTGGACTACAAGGTGAGCTCAAAGCTGAACTGAATAGGGAGACCTTGTCTTAAGGGGAAAAAAAATCCTATCATCTTGGATCCAACCACATCACTGGAGTTGCAGCGCTTGTGACCAGTCACAATGTCTGAAACATCGAAATTTGAAAGATGATATTCCAATCCTCACTAGCTCTAATTTCTCCCTTCGCTGCCTGAACAATGTGGTTCTTGAGTCTAGAACAATTCTCCGTAAGTTCAGGTTTTACTCCTGTAGCTCCTAGTGGAGCAGATCTGAGGAACTTCTACTGCTGAACAGCTAGCAAGCTTTGCGGGAGATCCTACACTAGCTGAGAGTATGCAGAGCTTTTATTTGACGTTTATTGGAAAATATTTTAATGCAATTTTTATTATAGATAACACAACAGATTTTATATGCTCAGATTTTTCTAAATTTAACTCTTATTGTGTATAAGAGAGCTTAGTATTTGTAGAATATTAGAATTAATGGAAGTAAAGTATAGTTTTCTATTTAAAACCTCTATAATATAGAAAGATAAATCATATGCTTTCACCTAGCACTTAATTTCCTTGCTTATTTTAAGTAAAAGAAATCCATTTTCTTCATCTATAAAACTTTTATTGGTAAAGTATTAAATGAAGTTCTTGTTAGTATGACTACACTGATGCACTGTAAGCTTGTTTTCTGTAAGTTTGGAAAATACTTGTACTTGACAGATGCCCCTGCTATTCAAGGTATGCAATGTTAGGCTGATAGGGTGTGAGAAAACATCATACCGATTACATGATTAATTTGATATTCATCCATATTCCGACCTAGATTACATACTCTATTAAAAATTTCCATATGTTCATTATTGGGTTTATTTGTATTGTATGGTTGATGTAGAATTTCCTGTATATTGGTCATATATGTGCTTCTCTTGTTTATGTATTTTTGTCTTGTATAACAGTTTTAACTCCTTCGTTGGCAGACCTATCTAGTTTACCATATGTTATAACCATTCAATAATTGTCTTGATTTTTAAAACATCACTTAATTGTATTTGGCTCATTAAGAATTAATACTTCTTAAGTTTAAAGAAAAGTTTATAGGAAGAATAACTGTTGACAGTAATTAATATGCTTGCATGTAGAAGCTACACAGCAGTTGATTATGTTCTAGGGATTCTTTTCACTACTATGCTATTAAAAGTATTTAATTATGTTAATTTTCAACAGTGTCAGTTTCCTAAAACTGATATAACTATTAATTTATGCATAACTTGAATTCATTTTTAGTGTCACTTATGTACTTTCATTTCTTCAACTTTGCTTATTTTATTTTCCATGTGAAAAATAGATAACTGTCTTTTTGACTAATTTCCACCCAAATAAAAACTGTGTAGCACTCACTCCTTCCAGCTCCGCAGAAAATATGATCATTTAACAAGATATATTGATGGCAATGGACTTTAAAACAGTTTCTGGCCGGGCGTGGTGGCGCACGCCTGTAATCCCAGCACTCGGGAGGCTGAGGCAGGAGGA
>PVJA010014006.1:0-48353 GCA_004027025.1 Myocastor coypus
AAAGAAAGAAAGAAAGAAAGAAAGAAAGAAAGAAAGAAAGAAAGAAAGAAAGAAAGGTATTGTAGCAATAGGATACAGACTAAGACACTGTTATTCTGTGTATCTAGTTGCCCTTTGCAGTCAGTCATAGGGCAGTTTTTGGAGTTCGTGATTGATTACTGTGGGTGTAGCTGCTGTGCCCTCCCTGGGGCAGGTTATCTGCATTCAATGTAAGGAGGGGACAGAGGCCTGCTAGCAGCTCCAGCTGCTGCCCCTCCCTTTGCTCTATGCTGTTTTCAGCTGCCATGAACAGCTGCCCTCTTCCATGTGCCAGGCTACCTTGGAGCTAGCTGAGTATAGACCGAAAACTCCAGTAACTGTGAGCTAAATAAACCTTTCTTCCTTCATTTCGGGTGTCAGGTATTTGTCCCAGCAACAGGAGGAGAGTAACTAAAACAGCCAGACACGTTTGCAGGGCCACAGGCCCCCAATTAGGGACCCACTGCAGCAGCAGTGATACAGAGATTATCGTCCTAAATCCACAGATGAGAAAAATGAGGCAAGACGGATCACTGAGTAAAAAAAAAAAAAAAAAAAAAAAACAGCCTAGTGGGAAAGTGAAAAAGCAGGTGAGCATAAAATTTTCAAAGGAAGAATATGGATGTGCAGCCTCAGTGTTTATTTTTTAATGCAGTGGACCTTAATGTAAGCAATAAATGTATCAAACTAGCAGAAGAACGCATAGCAGTGAATTCTCCTGACTTTCGACGATGCCATAGTTTCTTAGCAGTGACACCAAAGAGACAACAGAAGATTAAAACTGGCCTCCATCAAAGCTAAAAATGTCGCGCTACCACAAATGCCATCCAGAAAATGAAAATTTGGACATGAAGCCTTATTCATAATAGCAAAGAATTATAGTAACTGTAATCTCAACCAACAAGTAAATAGACAAGATGTGGCCTATCCATATAGTGGAATATTATTGATCCATAAAAAGTTATCAAAACTACTACAAAGACAATACGCAATGTATTAATTATTGTAACTGTCCTACTAACCTGTTTTGAAACTGTCCTGTTGTTATTTCTTTCTCATTAAAATTAATAAAATTAAATATAATAATAAAATTAAAAATAAAAACATTTAAAAATATTCTCAGCAATTAAATTCAGATTACACAATTTTTTTTTTCAGGTAAAACTGAACCAACAAACTTCTCAGAGTTGCTTAGATTTCCTGGTTTTGGTTTTTTAATTATAGTCATTCGGTTTGCTTTATTCCTTACTACAAATCGCAACTTGAAATATAGTTGTGTTTTCTCATCTTTTAAAAAAGAAATTAAATACTATTATAGTATGTTTTGTCAAAGTAAAACAATTTCATTCTATCAAGCTGAGGAAAACCATTGGTGCATTTTTTTTTATTTTTGTCTTTTTGAGACAGAGTCTCACTATGCAGTTCAGGCTGGCCTTGAGCTCACTTTTGTAGCCCAGGCTGGTCTCGAACTCGCACCAATCCTTCTGCCTCAGCCTCCCGAGTTCTGGGATTACAGGCGTGAGCCACCACGCCCGGCTCATTGGTGCATTATTAATGAAGAGTCTTGTAAACATTGTAACAGGTACCAAAAAAAGAAATAAGTCATGTATTTAAACAAAAAAAAAAAAAAAAAGGTCTCAAATTCTAAGACACAGGAGAATGTGAATGAGTGTGGCAAATGTTAAATGAAAAGAGGCCAGGATGTCACGTCATGCCGTGTGAGTCTAGAGTACATAGGAAGTAGAACGTGCCCAAAATGGTTTTAGCACACAGATACGGAGGTTCAGAGAGTAAATAGGTGACTGTCTCAAGAGAAGGTGAGGAGATGGGGAATTACCCTAGCAGGGACTGGATTTCTTTAGAGAGGTGAAAACATCCCAAAATAGATCATAGCAGTCATTGCACATGCTTGTATTCAAACACACTACAAATACTGAGTGTTTCTGGGGCTGAGGAGATAGCTTAGAGGTCTAAACACCTGTCTATCAAGCACAAAGACCCAGGTTTGATCCCCAGGACTGTAAGCCACGTCAGTCACCGAGACCAGGTGCAGCGGGTGCACGCCTGCAACCTCAGTGCTTAGGAGGCTGAGAAAGGAGGATCACTATGAGTCTAAGCCACATGGCGAGACTCTGTATCAAATAAATAAAGATCTTTTTAATTTATAGAAAGAAAACTGGATGTTTCAAATGGATGAATTACATCATAAATAAGATCTCTAGGGGCCAGCGAGGTAGCTCAGCAGACCAAATGTCTGCTTGGGCAAGCGCAGAGACTGCAGTTCCGTCTCCGATCCCTGGCACCACATGCCACGCCAGCCCCACCTCCAGGGCAGGCCGAGCTGGCCACACTCGGGGTGTGGTGGTGCACGCCTGTAATCCCAGAGCTGGGGAGGCCGAAAACAGAAACATCACTGCAAGTCCACAAGGAAATGCATCCTGCAGAAGTGGGCGGGAGATTAGGGCAAGGCAGTCGGGCACACCCTGTCAATCACAACGATCTATCAACCATGGCCAGAACACATGCGCAGAACGGCTTCAGAACTCTACGTGGGACAGCCGGATCTGACGTCAGCAGGCGGATACTAACCCTGACAACCACTGCCCTCAGGACCATTCTCTGCTTTCTGCTCCAGCTGACCACCCAGCATACAGGGCTTTTTATTTATTTATTTTCTCCCACTCTTCTTCAAAGAATTTCTTATTTAGACATTTCTACTCTCTTCTCCCTACTTGTCTATGTAGAAACCTTTCCTTTATTCCTCAATAAATGTAAAACCTCCATGCAGTTCTTTGCTCCAGACAAGAAACCCCCCCGGGGGGGGGGGGGACCACTGGGTGCCCCAGCATCCATCAAAAGAAGTAGCTAGAGATATATCATTGTTATTTGTTTTTTTAAAAAATTTGCCTCAAAAAGTGACATTTATTCAAAGGAAAAAGAAGTTGGTAAGATATCCATCCCTTGACTCGCTTCCCTCCCCCTTCCAGGACCTCCTCAGCTACCCAAGATCGAGGGCGTTATTTTGAATAGCAAAATAAAAATAGCAGACTATCTCATCAAATAGATTTTTTTAAAGAACATTATTATACAAATACATGACAATTGTTTTTGTTTTTGTGTTTTGTGTTTTGGAGGGTTGTTGTTGTTGTTTGTGGTACCGGGGATTGAACTCAGGATCTTATGCTCACCAGGCAAGCGCTTATTCAACTGGGCTATCTACAAACGCATGACAAAATGATACCCACCCACTAAAAACATTTCTAAAGGGCGACAGAAAAGAAAAACAATTGCAATGTTCATAATAAGTACAAGAGCAGGCGACAAAGCAGCACATGAAGAATAACTCTGGCCGGAGAGAAGGTTCAGCAGTCTAAAGCACCTGCTTAGGAAAGCTTTAGGCAACCGCAAGGATTGTGGTTCGATCCCTGGCACCACATGCTGTGCAGCCCCACCTCAAGGGCAAGTTGAGCCAGCCATAATAAAAAATAAAAAATAAAGTAAAGAATAACTCTGACTTTGTAAAATTATTGAAAGTATATCCTTTAAAATATTAACTGGTTTACTTAATTCAATAAGTAGGACTGGGGATATAGCTGAGTTGCACAGCACCAGCCTGGGGAGCATGGAGCCAGGAGTTCAATTCCCACCAAAAGAAAGATCAGAAAATTAACTCAAGAAGTACCATAAAATAATTGGTTTTCTTTTTTGTCTGGTTTTAATCTTCCACAAAGCACACGTACTAGTCTTTTAATTAACGTAGTAGAATTTGGGTATGCTTCCCCAACCTCTTTCCCTTAAAATGCAATGATAATATGTGAACATTTGAATTAGATCATTACTAAGATCCCATGTCTAACATTAGGACTGGAGTGGTCACATTGACCTGTATGTTCCTGCCTACTGAGGAACGTCTCAAAGATAGCCAGTTCCGATTCCATGTGCCCGCTCTCACCCCACTTCTACTGAGAAAAACGTTGCAGTGTTGAAAAATAAAGCATTCAATAGTTGGGGTAACCAGACATTGTGGGAAAGAGTAAAGCAAGCCCCGCGGAGACCTGGAAACAATTTTTCTTTCCCAAAATATAATTAATCAATTAGGTGCAGAGACGTGGGATCAATATTTTTATAAATGAGATGTTCATACCCCAAGAAGGGATGGCGGTGGCAGCCACCTCATCTTTCACGTGTTAATCCAATTGAAAGGATGGACTTTTTAGGGATGCTGCCCACCTCTGCCGGCTGCACTTTTTCCCACTCTGGCATTCTGCTCACGACTTTCAATATCTCTTGTCCAGCCCCTGGCAGAGGCAATGTACCAGGGTCTCTTAATAAGCAATACACTGCCAATAACAAAACCATGCATTCACTAGATGCCCTCCTCTCCCAGGCCTTTGTAATGCTGTCTCATTGATCTTCCCAGTATCCTCTAGGACACAGAGAAATGATATGGAGTTGGGGACACTGCCAAAGCTCTGATAAATTCCAGTCGGATTGAATCTTTTAAATGCAAAGAACATTTATTAAGTACCTACTATGCACCTTGACTACTCCGGGCACTAGAACTACAAAGATAAATCTTGGAGTCACTGCCTCCCGGGGCTCACAATTTAGAGGAGAAGACAGGTACAGAAATAAGAAGTTGTGTGACATCATCACAGGCTCTGAGCTGTAGATCAAAGAGCAGCATTATGGGAACGCACAGGAAAGAACAATGAACGCTTTCCGCAGAGATGAGCAGCCGTTCCTGAAAGGAAAGGAATTGTTCTGTGAGCCAATGAAAGGAAGAGGTGCGCTGCCAAAGGAAGAGAGATGGAGAAGAAGAATACAAAGGGGAGGCGTGGGAGGAGAAAGACACAGAAGCCAGACAGGCACAGGCTTCAGCCCCATGCCGGCTCCGTGGATTTGCTATTTAACTTCGTCTTTCACTGTCACTCCTGCTTCCCTGGTCTACCGGGGGGGGCGGGGGGGTCCACCTCTCCTGGCTCCACGCCCATCGGGGGCTCCTGTGCCCATATGCAAGAATGGGCCCCCTACCTAATTCGGTCCTGGAGATGTGCATTCCAAGATTTTGGTAGACAAGTGGAGAAATTTTCTTCCTTTCCCCTGCGGTTACCAGAATGGTCTGCTAAACACCCAACCCATGCCAGTATCTGGGGAAAGGCCACCAGAGCAGAAGCAGGTGGAGGGTACAGAAAGGTGGACCTAGTGACATGACGGTGTGAGCTTCAGTTTGCTTGCGTCTTTTAATTACTTAATGTTGTAAGAGTTATTAGAGGATTGATAAACCATGCTGGTGTTTGGGAAACTAAGTCTGTAGAAAATAAGGAAAATTATGGTTAAAGAGGGCCCTTGAGATAGTTTCAGATAGGGAAACTGAGATCTAGAGGTACTAAGGGACTTGTCCCAAATCACTCTTAAATGGTTATAGACTCTGAGAAAATCTTACAAGTGTAGGATAAGCGCTCCTAGTCTTCTAGCACTGAGTCCTGGAATACCAGTAGTAACGAGGATAATCATAAGACCTCTGAGCACTTGCCAAGTGCTTTGATCAATCTCCTATAAACATTAGTCCATGCAAGTTTCTGAACTATTCCTTAAGGTAGGGGCTGGGGAGAGATAGCTCAGCAGTGTAGGTGCCTGCCTGGCAAGGGCGAGGACCTGAGTTCGATCCCTGGGTGTGGAAACCAGTAAACTGATCAAGTGTGTGTAAGTGGGACTGGGCCTCAGTGCCTAAAGCAAACAAGCTACCCTAGTGCTGAGAAAAACACCCTGTCTGCTTCGGACCAGGATGCTAAGGCATCCTGGTTGCTAAGTAACCTTGTGTCATGTGATACAAAATTTGCAAAAGTATAAATAAAGGATCATTTTTGTGTGTGTTGAGTTAGTCTTGCCCATCAGGCAGACTGGTGACCGCCTGCCCCAGCTTTTTGTTTTCTGACTTATCTCTCTCATTCCTACGGCGATGTCTCCCCAGGGTAGAAACGTCCGCAGGAAGACCAACAGATCGCTACACCTGGGACCACATGCTGTGCCAGCCCCAGAGCCAGGCATGATGGTGCATACCAATAATCCGAGCACTGGGGAGGCTGAGACAGGTGGATCGCTCTGAGATTCTGTATCAAATAAATAAAATTTTAAAAAAACTATTCCTTAAGGTCAGAATTATTCAGGAAAATAAGGAATAATGACAGCACTTCCAGCTACTCCAGTTGATCATTTGAAAGGGCAGGGCAGGATCACACTCAACCCATAATGGCCCAGGGACCATCTGCAATGCTGCAAAGTTTCACAGCAGGGTTAGAGACAGGATGACTCCTAGGGGAGCAGGACCAGCAAAATGGCTTAGGAGCATAGGAGATGGGGTCCATGGAGAAGACCGGGGCTCACACCAGGATGATCAGGGCATAAGTCCTCAGTAAAGGAACAGGCGAAAAGGTAGTCAAAGGATGGCACTTAATGCATTGCCAAGACTAAGGTCAAGCGCTGTTACCCTAGCTGACCTTAGAAATGAACCAGTTCACACACTAATAGCGCACCGTAAGAGCACCTAGACGCCCTCCACATGTTCAGCACCAGCATTAACCAAAGTGTGTCGTATGCATCAGCATTCCCAATTAGGCTTCCGTAATTCACCCCAGCAACTCACTTAGCCTGTGTCCCCACCCTCCTGTTCCCCTTTTTTGATGAAAAGCAAAATGAAAATCATGTTGAGTAGTTTTGTCTTCAGATAGAACTTAGGTGTTTCACCATTTGTCCTACGCATTGTGATAACTGTAAGTATGCATGCTAATAATCTATTTAAATGGCAAAATATGTAGATAAATCTCCATAGTGCTCACCAAAGGTCCAACATACAGAAATTCTTTAGGGTATTTGTTGTCTTGACTATTGCACTTGTTTGAATAGATGCATGGATGGATGGATGATGGATGGATACATGGAAGGATGGATGGATGGATGCATGGATGGATGGATGGATACATGGAAGGATGGATGGATGGATGCATGGATGGATGGATGATGGATGGATGGGTACATGGATACATGGATGGGTGGATGGATGAATGGATACATGGATGGATGGATGCATGTATGAATGGATGCATGTATGAATGGATCCATCAATAGTTAACTATGAGGTTGGATGGGTGGCTGATGTATACTTAATTAAAAAGTAAAAATACTTGGTCTTTGTTCTACCCATTCTCATCAAGTTTGCAAACTAAAGAGAGAAAAATTAAATAGACAGTCACCACCAATAGGTAGTTAATTTCAATTGTGTCGATATTACAAAAAAATTTCAAGGTACTAAGAAAATACACATAACACAGATTAAATATCTCTCCTCTGAAGTGGTTGTGATCAGGAATATTTCAGACATCTGGTTCTTCAGTTTAGAACATTTGCTTATGTATAATAAGGTATTTGGGAGATGTAACCAAAATCTAAATAAACATGGAATTTATTTATGTTTCATGCCTACTTTATACGCATAGCACAAAGATAATTTTATACAATTTTTAGTGCACCTGCATTTCACCTGTGACTACTACATGAGTTCAGGTATGAAATTTTATATTTATAGCATCATGTCCAAAACTGGGTCAAAAACCCCAAAACTGAAGGCAGGTAAGATTTGGGAGTATTTTGGGTTTCAGCTTTTCAGCTAAGGGATGCCGGACTAGGAAATCAGGCAGGATCTCACCAACAGATTAGTAAAGCAAAACCTAAGGGTTATCGAGGAATGGGCCAAGACAATAAGGTAAGGCTATGTGTCCAGACGGGGTTTCAGACAAAAGTGGGCTTACGCTAAAGGGACCCCAAGTGCAAAAGTCTAGAGATATGAAGGAACTTGGCACGGTGGGCCACACACACACAAAAAATATATCATTGCAGCCAGGGCAGTGGGACCAAACCCCAAATGCCAAGCGAAGACATTGGAAAGGTAAGTAGGATTCTAGTCATGAAGGAAGTTCAAGGTGAGGGTACGGATTTGGGATTTGTCCTTGTCTGCAAAGGTGAACTGCAGAAGGGTCTGGCATGATCGGATCAGGATTGCGCTACCTGGAACAACAGCCCAGTTGGGAAAACCTGCTAGAATGTGTTCTGTTCGTCCCTCATGGAGGATGACAAAGACGGCAGACTTCCCTGATGGTTCCTGTGACCTTTTTTCATTATCCCACAGTGTGGAGATCTGGCCAATAGATGGCTGGTGATGTAATCTCAGCCCTCCCCTTTAAAACAGTCAGTGAGTTTCCCTGCAGTGGGAATAATGCTTTACTCCCATTGTCCCCAAGAACCACTCAGTCACAGGAATGACCAGCAGTGTCAGGCTGCAGTGATATCCTGCAGCCTACAGCCACCAGGTTTGTGCAGAGCTTGTGGAGTGGCTTGGAAAGGTCACTGAGTATCTGAGAGCCTGGCTGTCCTCCCTAGGTCGCAGCTAGGGTGTGAGCACTTCGTGCCTGGCACTGGCCTACACTGCTACGTGTGTTCTCTTATTTGAGTCTCCCAACACTTGCACAACGTTCGGCATGTTGCCTGCTTTACAGAGAAGGAGAATGTAGCTGCAAGTGCTGGAACACTAACCCAGGACCACAGAACGAGGAAGTGGTGGCCTCAGGATCCCAGTGCAGATCCACCTTGAAAATCTTTGCTCATCCCACTGGACCACGCTGGCTGGGAGAAGAATTGCCTTGTGGTTTAAACATTGGTCAAGACCGGATGTTCTACAAGCCACTATTGATGTCAGACATTTGGATCACAAAGCTGTTCATCAAGATGGGAAAACAGATGACTGTGGAGATGACCACCAGATTTCTAGAGGCTTTTCCTCTCCAGGCTAGCGTTAGCTCTTTTGAGCGAGTCATATAGCATGGGTCCATGTTAGCATAGGCCTTACACTGGTCTTGCTGGCTTCCACTATTTACTCTGTGATGTTTCAGGAACCTGCAGGTTCTCCACGCATGCCTGTCCTGCTCAGACGTGGAGACTTTCCCACAGTGAGGATTCAGTATCAGACCCCTTCTTAGCACTCATCCACTCCTGCTGGTGTGTTAGAGCTCATTTGCTGAGTGTCTGTCTCTGCCGTGAGTATGGAAGTGCCATAACGGCAGAGATTCAATCTATCAGGAGACAGACCTATGCACACACTACACCATGCTATTTTGGGGTGAATCAGTATTCATTATGATTTGTATTTAATTGCCACCCCCCGCCCCCGCAAAGCCTCATGTAAATCATGGGGCTATCAAGCGAGCAGCTCAAAGAGTGAGGCCAAAGGACCAGGGCGGGGCTTGAGGGGCGTGGCCAAGAGAGGCACAGACCATTAAACGCACAGCGTGCACTGTCAGACGTCCCCGTCCCCCCCAGGCAGCAGTCTCTCAGAAGTATTTAGTGACTCATCCTGGACATGGTGTTATAGTCTCGAGGTCTTGCTATGAAATTCAGGCTGCTTTAACTTATGAAACCTCCAGCAACTGTGAGCTAAGTAAACGTTTCCTTCCCTGAGCTTGTTTCCCGGGTACTTGTCCCAGCAACGAGAGAACAGTAGCTAAGACAACTTGCTAATATGAGTCTCCACTTAGGTGACTCCTCCCGCTTGGTTCTCAGCTCAGTAGATACCAGACTACTCTCTCAACCTGACCACCCCGAGCAGAGGTTAGTGCTCTGTCCACACCCCCGGGAGCCACTGACCAGTTGTGTGGCACCACCTTCCTGTAGGTCCTGCTGCCTGCATGCTCTCTCCCAGGCCTGCCAGAAGCCGCTCTTCCTCCACGCACTCCAGGATGGGAGTGGCTTGGGCTAGGAGGTGCGGATCCCCCCTGGACCACAGTGTTCAGCCACTGATCTGCATGTGAGGGAATAGGAAGACCTGGGATCCTAGCGCTGTGACGGGGACCACGCTGAAGCATGGCCTACTCCAGGCGCATCTGCTTGGCTGGCGAGACGACCCCCCCCCCGAGCCACAGTAGGGGCGTTTATGTACACCTTTGCAAAGTTAGCAGCACGTAGGACTGAGGTAGCTTGACTGCTCCAGGCACTGAGGCCCAGGGCTGCCCTCACACATTTGACCCATTTCCAGCTTCTGTGGCTCCTGACCCTTGATGATAACCCTAGCAACTACCTCCATCCAAGCAGGCATCCAGCTAAGGTAATACGGTAAGAGGCAGAGCCTCTAACATCAAGGTGCTCTTTGTTTAGGGAAGAACAGAAACATGTGAACACTTCAGCACAATGACTAAGGTGCTAAGAACATTGGCTTATGTGGACTGGCTGGTTCTGGGGATTATGAGTAGGCCGCAACAATAGGTATTACACCCACCTTTAAACTCCTTAAATAGGGCCTAGGCATAGTCAATTCATATCAGATTGCTTTGCCTGCTGATTCTTATACAAGAGATCCCTGGAGTGACATTTGTTTTTTAGTTTTTCTTTTTAATTTTGTATATCTAGCCAGGCGTGGTGGCTCACGCCTGTAATCCCAGCTGAGGCAGGAGGATCGATGAGAGTTCGAGATCATCCTGGGCTACAAAACTGAGCTCAAGGCCAGCCTGAACTGTACAATGAGACCCTGTCTCAAAAAGACAAAAGAAAAAAAATTTTGTATATCTGGTACAGGGTCTCACTACACAGCTCAAATTCATGCTGATCCTCCTGACTCAGCCTCCCCACCACTGGGATTACAGGCATGCGCCACCAGGCCTGGTTTGGGTGGCAGGCTCAGTGTGCCCAGGGGAGGTCTGGCATAGCATATAGTGCTGGGGATTGAACCTGGGTCCTTGTGCTTGCCTAGGCAGGCACTTAGACCACTGAGCTATCTCCTCAGCCCCTGGAGTGACATTTCTGCCGGCCTTTAAAATATAGGAGAGAAGGGAAAGAGCCTGTAGGCAGATGTGAGAGTAGGTACGAAGACAAGGGGAAGTGGCAGCAGGGAGCTTTAAACTGCAAGCCTACCTGGAGCGCCCCACGTGCAGCAGTGGGTTAGAACCAGGGCACGACAGGGTGGACAGAAATTCACGAGCCTAAATAGGATCCTAAGATGAAAGGGCGTCTTGAAAATTGCACCACCGATTAGAAGCCTGGAGAAACACACATCAACAGCGTCTACACTGGTCCCCATCCAGACAGATCAGAGGTGTCCAACCTCAGGGCCTCAGACTGGTCCACAGCCTGTGAAGAGCCAGGACACACCCCAGGAGGTGAGCAGGGAAGGCTTCGTCTGTACCGACAGCGCTCCCCATCAGCGGCACCGCTGCCTAAGCTCCACCTCCTCTCAGGTCACTGGGGATGTTAGATTCCACCCCCCACACACACAAGGTTAAGAGCCCCGGTCTCACAGTCTTCTGAAATCACCAGAGGATCATTTCCTACCCACCCCCACTGTACAAGACAAATTTGTCCCTCAGAAAACTAAGTCCTTGGGCCAAAAATGTTGGGGACCACTGACATAAATGACTTGAAGAGGCTACCATTTGGTCACATTTTACATTTTACTTGGCGATGCTGGGGGAGGGGTAGGACCCAAGGCTTCCCTCGCTAGGCAAGTGTTCCACCAAACAGGTGTCCCTCTCATTAAGAGCAACAATCACATTCCTCTCAGCCTCCTTAATTGTCTGGGTCCCTGGATCTGGGTAGCCACTGTTCTTGTGGAGACGAATCTTGTTAAAAATCCTTAAAAACCGGCCGGGCGTGGTGGCGCACGCCTGTAATCCCAGCACTCGGGAGGCTGAGGCAGGAGGATTGGTGCGAGTTTGAGACCAGCCTGGGCTCCAAAAGTGAGCTCAAGGTCAGCCTCAAACTGCATAGCGAGACCCTGTCTCAAAAAGACAAAAAAAAAAAAAAAACATGTCCCGTGGGGTTGCGTCAAGTTGAGTGACCAGCTAGTGACGTCATCACTTGGCCAACCCTCCAGTGCAGATGGCCAGGCAGTGGGTGCGGCTGCCACACTGGGCCAAACCATGAAACCCGTCATGGGTGACGAGTGCGCGTGTGTGCGCGACTACAACAGTACGCGACTGTGTTCTGGGGTCCACCCGTCAGGACAAGGATAGGACGCGTGAGTGCACGCACAGGTGAGCTCGTGCCCAGGGGCACTGCATTTGTCAGCTCACGTGTGCTTGTGAGCTGTTTGCTGAGCATTTGTATGTGGAACTGTGCAGACGAGCATTGTATGTATGATCACGTACATGTGATCATGTGGAGGTACACATGTGTGCAAATCTGTACATACATGTGATAGGCACATCCTCCACTAGCGCATTTAGTTTGTAAGGCGCCCAGGGCCTGCTTTTGCTGGAGCTAGCCCACCCGCTCTTGTGTGGCTGCCGTGGCTGCCGTGGCCGCCGTGGCTGCTGTGGCCACCGTGGTGCCCATGGCTCACTAACTCAGTGTGCCTGTGGCCACCAGGCTTTGAAGAGAGTGCTAAGTGTCACACCCACTTTTTGTACAGTATTCCTCATACTAAGGGCGGCCTAATTCACAGAGACCCGGGGCAGTGAATAAAACCCCTTCTGCCGACTACTCATTTCATGCCAAGGAAGGGCCTGGCAGCCAGCAGTCCCCGCCCAGGGCCTCCGTGAGTTAGCATGTGGAGGCACCCTGGGCCCTCCCAGCGGGGCCTCCCGAGATGGATGGGCAGCGGGCCGAGGGCACCGCGGAGGGCAGTGTTCACGCTTCTCTGCCGTGCAGGGAAGCGAGAAGGGAGGCTGGAGCTGTGCCCTGCGGGGTGGCTGGATGCAGCCCTGGAGAAACCAATTAGAAGGGCAAACAATGAGCAATCCCTCACGAGCCCCTGGAAGTGACCACGATTAAGTCGTAGCCACGTTGCGATTCGTCACAGTCCACGGCCCTTGCTGGAGCAGCAACCTGCTTGAAAATCACCAGGAACAACGCCAACACCAACAACACACACACACACACACACACACACACACACACACGCCTCCCTCCCATGTTCGAAGCCTCTGACATTCACGGCCTATTTTTCTGGCCATTTGCTATTTGCACAAAGCTCCATGCAAGAACTTTTTCATTTAATCCTCACTGTTAAGTCTTTTAGGCAAACAGCTGTGGCTCTTTATTAGCGATAAGGACACCAAAGCTCTGATCGTTCAGGTAGCCCTGGCAGTGGGCTGGCAGGGTCCACACTCCTCGTCTGTCCCTGAGGCCCCCGACTCCACCTTCACAGTACAGCACGGTGTCCTGCGCTTCGGAGGAGGCGCTGCTGAACCCGAATGGATCCCATGGCTGTATCTTGTTTGGCTCACAGAGTTGTTTCCTCTTAAATTTTTCACTAGCTGTCAATATTTAAAGATCGGTGGACTCCTGATAAAATATCAAGAGTTTCTAATGTTCTGGTTTATATGTAAGTGTCCTCAGGTGTGCGGGGCTGTGGGGAGGTGACAGGACCACAGGCTTGTGGCACTCGGACCTGGATAAATCTTCTTCTAGGCTGATCACTGGCTGTAGCGGGGGGAGGAGGAGCCAGGCAGAGAAATAGAGAACGAAGAACTTCTCGGGGTGCAAACAGGACCAGTTCATGTGGGAAGCGTTTACATACATACATGCGTTCCCTGAATATGCTACCTTCTGCGTGTGAAACAGACCACAGATCACTACATCCACGTAGTGGTCTGAGGGCTTGGATAATGCAGCAATTAAAGTTAAAATGGGGACTATCAGGGCGTGTTTGAAAAGCAGCAGCATGGATATTCTTTTTAACCTTTCTCTTTGCAGTTCCACATTGAGTCTTTCAGGGAATGTAGCGGGCCCTCTGTGGTCCAAGGTGGGGGCAGGGCTGGGACTGGGCGGTGGGGCAGGGTTTATGGAGTTACTCCGGCAACAGCAGCCAGGGGCACAGCCTTCTCTTGGCAAAGCTAGAAGAATTACCGCACAGGCAGATCACACTTCCTGAGCTTAACACT
Organism: Myocastor coypus; assembly: GCA_004027025.1. NCBI lineage: Eukaryota > Metazoa > Chordata > Mammalia > Rodentia > Myocastoridae > Myocastor > Myocastor coypus. The sequence goes on from PVJA010014006.1 coordinate 13,944, forward strand.
GGACAGACACCTTGAGTGGAAAGAAGGACCTCCGTGGCTGTATCTCCTGAGGGCAAGAACCGTGGCTGGAAGGCAGGAGGCCGACGGCCACGGGCCTGACAGCACTGGCAGGAGCCATGGTGCAGCAGCCGTGTGGTCCAGCAACGCCTGAGCAGCCAGCTTTACAAGGAAAGCCAGAAACCCGCATTCCATATGCAAACCCCACATTATTAAATGCTAACCAGGAAAACATTTCATCAAGAATTGTGTTGCAAATAACAACGGCTGTGGACCTACTATGTGTGCGTCATGAGCTAACCATATAGCATGTGATCATTTAAGCAGCGCTCATCATTCAGCCTGACTGTGTGCTTGACGCTAACCCACCAAATCCTCCCAAGGATGCTGTTACTACTGTTCTTGTTGCACCCATTTCACAGAGAAGGAAAGTGAGGTAGCGAAAGTTTAGTAAATGGCTGAGATTTGAACCCAGGGCCTTCGGCTCCTAGCTGTACTTCTCAGTCACTGCACTGCCCTCTCCAGAGAATTTTCACAGTAACCTCCTAGGGTGAATCCTGTCACACTTTCATTTCTTAGGAGAAAACGCTGGAACCTCAGAGAGACGCCTGCCTGGCTGAGGCCCAGGTGTGCATCTGGCTCTGGGGCCAGACCTCTCTGGACCTCCCGAAAGCCCTTGCAGCAGACACAGCGGAAGTGGGATGGGCTTTTGAGAGGGGTGAGAGAAATCGTCCCTAGAAACCCAAATGTCATTGTTTTGTTTTGTTTTGTTTTGTTTTTTTCTGATAAGAAAAAGGCTACTCAAGCTGTCAGACCATAACCTGCAACCTTTATGTTTACCAAGCAAACAGGGCAATTAAGTGAGGCAAAATAAATCTTCCGGGGCCTCTGTCCACGGCCTGGCTGGTCTGCCCTAGGACAGCTGATTGACAGGGCGCATTACATCCGGAGCGGATTCAGCCTCTGACATTTTCTTTGAAGCAACACTGAAGCGTGAAGCTGGGCTCTTAAAGGGCCCGGTCCCCTGCCTTTCTGACCATCCCACGGCGGAAGCAGAGGAGCAAGTGCAGGGGCCAAGAGAGAGGGCTGCACGCACAGGGGCGACGCAGTCAAGCTCCGTGACGCTTTCCAACAGCAGTGCCTCGAGGACTCTGCGCCAGCGCCCTCGCCTCACCCCCCGTCAGCAGCCGGGTCTACCCACGGCGGCGCCCAGTGCCTCACACCGAGCGGCTTCACTGACAAGTTGACAAATCAGGACCGGCACAGGTGGACAAGGTCTCTTAGCAACCCGTGCCCAGAACCTGGGCTTGGCCAGCTACCCCAAGAGGAGCAGGACGAGTGGGACAGCAACGCTAGCGCTGCAGGAGAGCAGACTGGCCCCGGCTGGCCATCCTGGAGCCTCCAGGCCGAGGCCCAGGAAGAATAAGGCTTGAGCGCAGCGCCTCCTGCTGGGAAGGAGAGCGGCGCATTCAGTGGGCTTGACCCAGCGCGCCTGCAGGAGAAATCTGTTGCTTTTAACTCACCCTCCAGCATTTTCAGCCTCCGACTTCCGGTGACGTCATGGCAGCTCCTGACAATTCTTTCCAGTTGACGCGAGCGGTCCCTGTTTTCCATGCCGTCCTGCAGAAGGAATTTAAAAAAAAAAGACTTTATTCTTTGGTCTCCTGTATTCCCAGCCCTGACCATAAACTGTGCAGATGTGAACTGCACTTGCACAGGGGCTGGGATTTGATCCCATGGCTGAGCTCACCACGTGGTCGGCGGGTGAATACTTCTGCTTCCACACTGATGCCCACCTGGCACCTGGGGCTGGAGAAGCCTGGGGTAAATTCCCCAGTTTCTGCAGCCGTGAGGGTGTGACCGTAGGATGACCACTTAACGTTTCATGCCTTAGTCTCGCCCTCTGTAAGCCGGGGATAATGTAAGAACCGATTGCAAGAGCCTTGCCCGAGAAGTCAGTGAGACGCTGCACAGAAGGTCTCCAGCGGCGCGCCGAACACGTAGGCTCTCGATCCCTGTGCAGTACTGATGTCCTCCTTGCAGCTGGTGTTGCTGGTGGAGATAATTATGCTGTGGCGATGACACGGATAATGACGACGTTCTCCTGCTGTCCTGTGCCACATTCTCTGAGGAAGGACTAGAAATGGAGAGGTGACCAATATCTGAGTCTTCGTTGTTTTCTTTGGGTCTCACTACGTGGCTCAGACTCGTAGTGGTCCTCCTGTTTCAGCCTCCCCAGCCCTGGGAAGACAGGCATGCTCCACCACACCCAGTTTCAGTGGCCAGCATGGCATGCGGTAATGGGGATTGAAATCCAGTCCCTGTGCTTGCCAGGCAAGCACTTAAACTGCCAAGTGATCTCCCTGACCCGTACTACAATTTGCTGGCTCCATGGCAAAAATGATCGATGATTGGCTGGATCCATGGCGGAAATGGTCCATGATTGGCTGGCTCCATGGCAGAAATGATCCATGATTGGCTGGATCCATGGCAGAAATGGTCCATGATTGGCTGGCTCCATGGCAAAAATGGTCCATGATTGACTGGATCCATGGCAGAAATGATCCATGATTGGCTGGACCCGTGGCAGAAATGGTCCATGATTGGCTGGCTCCATGGCAAAAATGATCTTCCTCCATGGCAGTCATGGCTTGGCTATGGGACGTAGTGGAGGACAACTGCTCATGTTGCAGTGACCAGGAAGCGGAGAGAGCAAAAGGAGGAGCCAGAGAGCCACACACCTTTCAAGGGAAAGCTTTCAGTGAGCCAATCCCTCTACACCCTTGGGAGACATTTCACAGTTATACCATAACAACAGGCAGTAAGGCCACCTCTGGTGACCGGGGACACCACTGGTAAATATGGGGCTGGAGGACAGGTTACCGGGGAGGGTGGACTGAGCCAAGCAGACCCCAGGCTCCACTGCTGGTGTCATTGCAGAGCCAGAATCATTGTGGAAACATGCCTGGAACTGTCCCTTCTTGGGTCTGTTCCTCACACTCGCTGCTGCCAGCTTAGGTTGACCCGCTCCTGGGCTCTCACAGGCCACACACGTGCATGACGGCACCACAATCCACCTTGCTATCTTCAAGACACCCTATTGTACACCAACGAGCACTCCAGTATCCCCCATCCTCCACAGTCCCTGGAGCTAGAAGCAGTGCCAACATCCCATGCTGTCCAAGTTCAAGGAGAGGACTGGGCAGATTGCTCAGCGGCATAAGCACCAGCCTGGCAAGGGCAAGGTCTTGAGTTCAATCCTTGGTACAAGCTCAAGGAGAAAAATTGATGAGGGACAGCCACCAGGGTCCCCTTCATCAGCCTTTTACGTACTCCTTAGTTATAAAGAATGAAGTACATTTTCCCCCGTCATTCTTGCAACTATTTATTATCATTTTATTTTATAGGTAGGGATGCTAGGGCTCAAAGAAATTAAATGTGCTGGATGAAGCCATTCAGCCAGTGGCAGGGACATGGGTCTTGGGGCTACAAATTCCACGCCAAGAGTGTCTATTATGAAGGTTAAAGCCCTGGATCGTGGGGAAATGCATTTAATTCTAACCTTCCACACTCAAACCTCTGCCTCACCTGTCTTTGCCCAGGCTGGTAAAACCCATTCCTGGAAACCCTCTGGAAGATATCAGTGATCTGCAGGGACAGACATAAAAAATAAGAAAATAGGGGGCTGGAGAGTAGCTCTGTGGCACAAGTGACTGCCTCCAAGTGCAAGGTCGTGAGTTTGAATGCCGGTCCTGAAAATAAAATAAAATAACGAAAACAGGACACTCAGTCACTAAGTCCCTTATTGGCTTCAGTGCCATTCATTCTAAAACAGTCCCCAGAGGTGGACAGAAGCGAGAGGGAAGACAAAATGATCCAGGTTTCTATTTTCCCATGGAAGCACAAATAAAGAAATGGAGGGGCTGGGGAGATAGCTTGGTGGTCTAAGCGCCTGCCTCGAAAGCGCAAGGACCCAAGTTCAATTCCCCACACCACGTGTGCTGCTGGGACCTCAGGTGCATGTGCAGGCCCCAAAACCAAGCGTGATGGTGCACGCCTGCAATCCAGCCCTGGGGAGGCGGACAACAGAAGGGTTACCGTGAGGCCGAGCTGTGTAGTGAGAGCCTGCTCGCAATAAATGAATGAATACACAAAAGATTTTTTAAAAAGAAAACACTGTTATAGAAAATCAAGAGCAGACTCAAGCAGGTGGAAGACAGAATCAGGGAACATGAGGAGCACTGGCGGGAAGTCTCAGCAACACCTTCCAACACCATCAAGTTATCCAACATGCGCATCGCAGAAATTCCAGAAGCAGAAAAGAACAGAGAGTCTATTTGATAAAACAATAGCTGAGAAGTTCTCCAAGTTAAGAAAAGAAATGGACTTTTATAGGCACAAGAAGCTTAAATGATTCAACAACAGCAACAAAACCATTGAGGTATCTTATCTGAATTTTTGAAAACCAAGAAATCTTGAAAGTAGAAAGAAAAAAGTAACTCGTCGGGTAGGTTAGCTCTTCCCTGAGGCTGTCAGAAGATTTCTCAGCAGAAACCTTGCCTGCCACAGCGGTGGGATAGTGGCATTAACAACTCCTAGCCCTGGCAGGCTGTAGACACAACTGCGGTCTCCCAAAGTTACAACAGAGCTGAGAAGTTCCTCTCGTGGAGCAATGCTGTAGCTGGCATGATACGATAAATTCCTCCCGTGTTTGCAGTCCCACTGATAGGAACCAAACCTGCTGTGCTTCCAGACACAGAAAGATACGGCAATACACGACGCATGGCATTGGATCCTGATAATAAGTAACACTTACTGATTTGCACATCTACTAGACAGTATCTTCTATCTTTTTAAAATGTATTTCTTCCACTTATTTTAAGCTTACAGTAAAATCCTGTGTCATGCTTTGTTTACAGCAGCTTCGTATATGGTCGTGCCTCGCTATTTCGCTGTTCTGCGTGTCTTCAAAAAATAGTCATCTAAATTATTTATCACAGATTTTCTGCTATACCGCGGGATTCTGAAGTGCCGTACAGGTTACCTACGTTGTTAAGATCACGTGGGCTTATGAGTTTAGGCAATCGTTAAGAACATTAGAAGTGTTTTTTAAAGTGTGGGAAAGAAAAAAAATAAATAAATAAAAATAAAGTGTGGGAAAGGTTTGTAAGAGGGCGGGAAGGGCTTAGAAGGCTTTAAAATATGCATATGTGCTAAAATAAATAGAACATGGCTACTTCGCTCTCGCTCATCATGCGAGTGTCTGGATCAGAGCCTCGGCGATCAGCGAGGGATCTCTGTATCTTGTTTTTCTGACATCGTTTGATCATACATTTTCTCTTTGCTTAACTGAAATCTCATATTGTTTTCATTATAGCCATAGAAATAACGGCCCATACGGATCTGTGGACATACAGCACAGGTGTGCAGTAGACAGCACCTAAGGCTGTACATACGCTCTGCTATCCCCACAATGACGAAATTGCCTAAGGATGCATTTCTCGGAATTCTCACCATTCCACGATGTATGTCTGTATTTAAAGCACTGAAGGACGAATACTGTTAACTGAAAACATAGATCTAGCAAAACTGTCCTTCAAAAATGAAGGGGAAATTAAGACATTAGCACTACGCCGTCCGCACAGGAAAAGCTACAGTGCGTGCTTTGACCCTCAGTTACATTTCACGGGAATTCAAAGCCATGTGACAATATAAAAATCTAGCACCCGCGCTGCCAAAGAAATCACAGATGATATAAAGATCCCTGCCAAGGCTGGGGAGACAGCTCTGAAGTCCAGGCACCTGCCTCGCAAGTACAAGGACTCGGATTTGATCCCCGGGACCACATGCCAAGCCACGAACTTGGCGCTGAGCACCAAAACCAGGCATGGTGGCACATGCCTGTAATCCCAGTGCTGGTGGGGTTGAGACAGGAGGCTCATTATGGGTCCAAGCCATGTAGTGAGACCCTGCACTAAGTGAAGACATACATACATACATACATACATACATACATACTGCTCCACTTTTAGGTTCCTACAGACATTAAACAATAGTTGCACCAAAACCTAGAGTTCTACATTATGGGCTTATAATATATGCACTTTATGGTCTGTGATTTCTTTGGCAGCACTTGTGCCTGATTTTTAATTGTACATTTCAGATCCATTATCATAGCTTTTTCCAATGTGAAATATAATACCCTTGTTACCACAAAGAAAATATCTGCAAAATAGCAACTGAGAAAAAAAAAAATCAGGATGTGTTAGTCACAAAAAATAATCTAAAGCAAACAAACAAAAAAATGAATGGAGGGAGAATAAAAAGGCTGAAAGATGTACAAAAAGAAAGCGAAACACAAGGCAGCAGCAGACATAAGCCTTCTCCGTCAGAAATTGCTTACTGCAGATGGCGCAAGCTCACAATCAACGGACAGAGTGGATCTCAAAACTAAAGCAGGATCTAGAGATTGTCGTTTACAATAATTCACCTTACGATTTTTGACCTTTTTTATTTTTGACTTTGTCATGATATGCAAATGCTGTACATTCATCAAAAACTGTACTTTGATTGGGACTGGGGAGATAGCTCGATGGAATGAGTGCTTGCCTGGCGAGTGCAAGGTCCTGAGTTCGATCCCTGGTACCACCAAAAAAAAAAAAAAAAACACTATACTTGGATTTTAAATTTTTTTCTCTCCCTAGACCAGTGCCCCAGGCTAGCATTCCATGCTCTCTCATAACACTGGGCAGCCGCTCTGAAGCACAGATCCCAGGCAGGCACCCATGGCAAGGGTAAACAGCTGATACTCTAGGATACACTGCGCTTCTAAGTTCAGACATTCGCTAGGGTAAATGGACTCAATTTGCATTTTTAATTTATGTTTTCTTCAATTCATGGTGCGTTCAGATTTAAGGGTGCACATAGGCTGAAAAAGATTGAGTAGGAAAAAATCAAAATATAGCATAGCACTTCTGAGATGTAGCAAAATCTATGGGGGAAATCCAGTGAAAGTGTAAAGAAAACAGTCCCAAATCAACGACTGCTAGTGTGTCTTAAGAAACTAGAAAAATAAGAGTGAATTAAATCTACAGCTAGCACAATAAAAAAATAATACTGGAGAAGTAAAATAGGAAATTCTGAGAAGAGACAATCAACAAAACAAAAAGTTGATTCTTCAAAGTGATTTTTAAAAACTGAGGCATTTTTGCCAGATTAAGAAACGACAGAGAAGACGCAATGCCTGTAGTCAACACCAGAAGGGGTGTTACTAATCATTGTAACCTAGGTGAAATTTGCAAATTCTCAGAAATACACGATCTAAAAAGACTGAACCATGAAGAAATGGGAAACATGAAGAGAATTTGTTATCCATAAGATTTAAGCAGGAATTAAATGCCTCCCCACCAAGAAAAGATGAAGCTGTGGGTGATCACTGGGATGGTCCATGAAACGTAGAAGGAAACTAACAGGACTCAAATGCCTTTAAAAATATATATATATATATGTGTGATCTGGGGGCCAGGGAGATAGCTCAGTGGAATGAGTGCTTGTTACGAGTACAAGGTCCTGAGCTCAATCTCTGGTATCACCCCCCCCCAAAAAAAAGTATGATCTAATTTGATGAGCCCAGCATTACCCTAACACTATAAGTAGAAAAAGACATTATAAGAAAATATAACCTAATATCCCATATAAATATTAGTGTAACAATTCTCAACAGAACACAAGTATGGAATTCAACAGCATATGGAGGGGATTTTACACCATGACTAATTGGAATATAATCCAGGAGCAAAAGAACAGTTCAATATATTTTAAAAAGTCAGTCTCCATAGCACACCATACTAGCAGGACCAAGAGAGAAAAAATAACTGTCTCAATGAAGAAACAGTTCCTGACAAAATCCAACACATTTCATGACCAAAACACTCAGCACAGTAGGAATAGAAGGAAGCTACCTCAACATGATGAATACCATATCTGAAAATCCCACGGCCAACATTATCCTTAATGGTAAAAGCCAGAAGCCTTCTTTCAGAATATTGCAAGTCTTTCTCCATCATAATTAGGCCATAAAAAATAAACAAAACATATAAGAACTAGAAAGAAAAAAAGTAAAATTCTCTCAGTTCCTTGACGTATGCTACACAGAAAACTGAAAAACCTACCATAAAAACCTATCAGGATTAATGACTCACTTCAGCAAATTCGAAGGATACAAAGCCAGCTGCGTTTTTAAGTGACAAGGAACAACCAGAAAGGAAAATCGTAAAATAATTTTATCTGGGCTGGGAAGATAGCTCAGTAGAATAAGTGCTTGCCTGGCAAGCACAAGGGCCCAAGTTCAACCCCCAGTTCTGCCAAAATAAACAAATAAATAAAATAACGTTATTTGCAATGACATCAAAAAGAATAACGTAGGAAAAAACTTCTCCAAGGAGATGAAAGACTTGAACACTGAAAAGTGCAAATCATTTCTAAAGAACACACAAAAAAAAAAAAAAAGAAAAAGAAAGAAAGAAAGAAAGAAAGAAAGAAAGAAAGAAAGAAAGAAAGAAAGAAAGAAAGAAAGACCCCATGTTCATACCTTGAAAGGCTTTCTATTGCTGGATGTCAGTAATACCCACAGCAATTTAAAAATTTAAAAATCCATCCCTCTCAGAATCCCAGAAACAAATAGAAAACTCTATGGCATGTGTCCTACAAAGTTTTAAGGAAACTCAAAAAACCACATCAATCTCCAAAAGACCATGCTGGAAATGTCAGACCATCTGGTTTAGAAATTTACTCAAAGCCTCAGTAATCAAACAGTGTGGTATTTACATAAAGGCTGGTGTTCAATTAATGGATTAAAATAGAGAATCCAGAAAAACCTCACATAAATGACCAACTCATTTTCACCAAACATCCCACAGCCCTTTAATGGGGGAGAGACAGGCTGCACAGCAGCGCTGGAGAATGTGGACGGCCATTCGCAAAAAGATGAAGTTGGATGCGTACCTTACACCATGTTGCAAAATGAGTCAAAATAGATCAAAGATCTAAACATGGGGGACAGAACTATAGCACTGAGGAGCTAGTAGGGGGGAACATCAGGATATTAAATTTGGCAATGATTTCTTGACTATGATGTCAAAATTACAGCCACAGAAGAACACAGATAAATTGACTTTATGAAAGACAAGAACTTGCATGAATCAAAAGACACTGTAAACAAGATGAAAAAAGAAACCCACTAAGTAAGAGAAATACTGAAATATTATGTATCTAACACAAGATTAATTTCTACAATGCACTGAACACTCCTACAACTCAGCAACAAAAACATAAAAATTGCAACTTACAAGAATAGGCAAAAGTCTAGAATAGATATTGTCTAAAGAATTTACATGAAATTGACTGCAATAAAAATAATTTGAAGGGTTATTTTTAAAAAATAATTTATGTGAATAAGTACATGAAATTGTATTCAACCTCACTGCTTTATTGTTCTTCATACACACACACACACACACACACACACACACACACAAAGAGAATTGAAGCGCAAAGTAACAAGGGGAAAGGTTCATTGAACTCACAGCTTGTAGAGGTCTCAGCCCATTATGGCTGGCTCTGGTGCAGGACGGCACATGGCAGGCAGGCGTGGCAGAGAAAAAATAGGTCATGGTAGGCAGAAGGCAGCAAAGTGAGCAATGGATAAGATAAATACATTCGTGTCCCTTGTACTGTGCCCAGGCTGCAGGGATTAGGGAGATTCTAAACCAATCAGCGACTTACTAATCAATCATCCTTCATCCCAGCACCTTTAATCCTAGCTTTGCCCCATACATCAATTACACACTGTAGACCCAGCCACCTCTTTAAAAAAAAAAAAAAACAACCCAAACTATGGCCACATGAGGGTTTGTGCAGATGACTAGACACGAGCTACATCTGTCACTAATTATTATGGAAATGAAAGTCAAAACTATAATGAGATATTAGCTTAGGCCAATTAGCAAGCCCCTATCAAAAGAATTGGAAGGACAACCTTGGCTCCCCCGCGGCTTCTTGAGTATGAAAATAATATTCTTTTCCTCTTTGTCTGCTCCATGTCCAGCACTGGCTTGGAACTCTATGTAATATTAGTCTTTTTGTTTGGTTTTGTTTTTTACATTAGGTACAGGGTCTATAGGGTCTCATTATGCAGATCGGACTCATAGCGATCCTCCTGTTTTCAGCCTCCCAAGTGGTTGGATTACACATACAGGCCACTACGCCCAGTCTCAATTGCCATCTCAGTGCACCCCAGGGACAGGGCTGGCATGGCACACCAGGGATCGAACCCTGTCTACTGCACTCTGCCTAAGCAGGCACTTTAGTCCGCTGAGCTACGTGGCCGACCCTATTGGTCCATTTTTAATGAAGAAAGTAAATGGCCCCTCTGTGTGTACCTAAATATTCCCACTTGCTAAACTAGGAAATCAAGCTGGACAATAATGACTCCGGCCTTCTGCGAATTCCACAAATTTGCCTTTGGTTGATAGAACCATTAGCAGAGATTCAAAATGGATTTTTATAAGTTACTGTGAGCCACATGGGGGAATGTGGGATAAGATGAAGAAAATGTTCATGGCACGTCTTTCACTGTGGGTCTTCAGCAAATCTAGAAGTCATGGGCTCCCAGGAGGTGAGATAGCAGGGCCCTGGAGATGGCTCCAGGCAAATCATGACGTAGCGGCCGCAAGGCCCGGCCTGATTCTGACCTGCCAGCTCCACGCTCATCTCTGGGCAGAGTCCTGAATTTTTCTAACCAACCTCTATATGTTCTTCTATACACCTGTGGTACTTAAATCAGGTCCAAGGACAATCCAGCACTTCGGGGTCCCACTTCTGTGTCACCCCCATATGAGTTGGTTCTAGACCAACCATCATGGCCAGCCCCACTGATAGTCACAAATTAGTTGTTAAACAACAACCCATCCTGGAAGCTAGTCAAAAGGTAGATTCATCTGTTTCCAGGAAACCCTGCGGATTCCTCTTGACATTTTCTCCTGACCAGCCTGAGTCTTCAGATCCACAGCAACATATTCCATCAGCCCCTAGGGGATGCCTTTCATTTATTTAGTATTTATTCATTCATTCATCAATAAGCCATGGCAAGGCTGGGCGTGGTGGCGCACATCTGTAATCCCAGCACTCGGGAGGCTGAGGCAGGAGGATCGATGTGAGTTCGAGACCAGCCTGGGCTACAAAAGTGAGCTCAGGGCCAGCCTGAACTGCAGAGCGAGACCCTGTCTCAAAAAGACAAAAATAAATAAATAAAAATAAAGACAAGCCATGGCGAGTCCCCTGTGCCAAGCACTGAGTAGAGAGGTGGGCAAATAAAGCCAAAAGAGACCGATACAGCCCCGCCTCACGAAGAAGTTTGTCTTCAAGCTAGAAAACAGAGTGGCTATTGGCCACGTACACTAGTGATTTTGTTCCATTTAAATTGCAACTGGAGAGGTTGTCTAAAAAAGTAAATAAATAAATTGTAACTGGTAATAGCAAAGAATGACACAGGTTGCAAGGAAACGTGCACTGGGTCTGGACGATCCCTTGACGAAACTGTATTTGTCCTGAAACTTTGACGTTGAGGAGGACGCAGCCAGGCAGAGCAGAAGGCTCCAGGAGCCTCATACGCAAAGGCCCTGGGCTGGGAAGAAGCTGACAAGGAATCCTTAGCCTCACCGTCCACTGGGAAAACACAGGGCCGGGAGGCAAACGTAGGTCTGGGTCTGCTAGGTGGGAAAGTTTAAAACTTGCACACCTCATTGCATTAGAAATGGAGAAAACTCTAGAAAGCAGCCTACACGGACTTTTTCTTGTTTTTCCTTACCATTTCTTCCCTATTCTCCTGCCATTCAGACTTCCAACAGGCGCTTCCTACTCTGCCCTGGGCAGCTAACCTGGGGCATTCCTGAGCCTCTTCCAACCACAGCAGGCTGCTCATTGATGCCCCACCAACGGGTGTCCCCTGAGAAGTGTGCCTGGGTGCCAGAGGGGACAGGATGTGAAGTCTTGCTGTGGCACCCCACCCTCCCCGGGCGTGGCCTCACCGTCCGTGAGCCCGCTGGTGGCATCCAGCCATTGCACGGTTGCCAACCTGCACTACCTCACTGGCTCTCATCCAGAGGTAGCAGGGTGTGAGAACAAGAACAGCCTGCCAGTCCAGCTCTCCTGGAGACAGCTCTCCCCGAGGACAGTAACGGCCAGATCGCCGGCCCCGCCCGGCTGCCTCCGTGACCTCTATTATTTATGACAGAGCGTGCAATTGATTGTGGCTGAAAGAGCCACACTGGAACCAAATGAACTCCTCGATTATTGCCGCACGAATGAATCTCTGTTTCTAGATTTCCCCAGGGGAACAGCCATCCAACCCCGGGTTCAAGGTAATAGATGTCGCTAGATAGAAAGTCCAGGTGACTCTGTTGTAGTGATTGTCAAGCGATGCGATGCCCAGGGTTAAGCGATCCTGTCTCCCCCTCCGCCCTGCCCTGCTGAACAGCTCCGAGGCAAGCAGGTTGCAGCCAGCGTCCGCCGCATGACCGCACAGCCTTCCCTTGCAAGCTGCCGGGTACGTAACAGATATTTTCCTACTATAGGCTCTGGTCATTTTAATCCTTCTTCACAAGAAATATGCAGTGAGTGCTAATGGGGTTACAGAGAGATTAATAGAGCTTTCAGGGTGCCCGGGTTCAGTTGGTATTTCTTCTACAGAAAGCCATCAGCTCAGGAGAATTTAATGATGAGACTCAACCCGTTAAGACAATAAAAAGAAAGCCTGAACCCATGTTGTGATTAATCTTAGGCTCCTTCCTGATGGCTCCAAGCCTTCCCGGCTACGGCAAAAACGCAGAGGGCTCATGGGAGTTTCAGACACACTGCATGCTGGGAACTGCAGTGGGCACCTGTGGAAACATCTGAGGTCTAGTCTCTGGGGTGGCAGGCCACGTGTGGCTCACAAATAGCATTTGCAAGGGATGCCTGGTGGGTTTGGAACACAGGAATCAGTAAACACACAAAACTGGGCTTTCCTCGAAATGCCAAAAGATGTGACTAGACTACTCCTCCCTCTCCCAGCCACCTCTGTGAGAAGACGCTGCAGAGTGCTGCCCCCTGTTGGTACCAGAGGGCAAGTGTCTTCTAAAAAATACTTTACTCACTGGCCACGGTGATAACTGGAACTGGACCTCGGAAGGACTTTAATTGTACGCTGTGACCACCTTCCTGGTAAATCTCAGCAGGCTGTGTAACACCTGTGGCAGACCAGGAAACAAAGGCATGCAGCTTTCTCATGAGGACCTGAAGGTCCTACGGCCAAAGGTGCCACTTGCATCCTTCCCTGTGTTTATTATCGATAGAATCAACTACGAGGCACGTTGCCCAAGGCCATGTTGTTTGATGCTCTGGCCATAAGTTTCAGCAGCAAAGGCAGAATGAAAATCAGGTCAGTTTAGATCTATCCTGAACCAACGTGTACAACTCAACTACAAAATTTAAATTGACTGAAGAAGGGTAGGTGGCACTGTAATCACCTGTGAGCTGTCCAGCTGCTTTGGAAAGAACAAAACCTATCATGTTTCCTCCTACATAAGCCACTTTTGAACCAGGTGCTTCCAGGGGATGCAGGCGCTCTAGCTGTCCCTGGCTGGACCAAAGGCTGGTCACACAGGGGCTGGGTAATGACTTGGGAAGAATTCTGGCCCATGGTGGTATTTCATAGCATATGGCGGCACACTGGGCCACTCCCTCCTGAGCTGATAATGGCATGTCACTGGGTCCCAGGGTGAGGAGGACACAGGCCCAGGCCCACGTGGGCCATAAGGGATGTGCGGGGTGCGCCTAAATCCCACTCTCATCCTTCATGGACACCCACAACCTGAGCAATCCATCCTGCGGACCCAGAAATGCAAGAGAATTCTGCCCCAAGGCTGGAACACCCAGCCGCACATCACGGGGATTCCTGCGTGAGTTCAGAGGCCCTCACTCAGGCTCGAGGCATTCTCCTGCACCCCAGCAATTGCTCACCAGCTCGTGCGACCCTGAGACCTGCGCAGGGGTGGGCTGGAGCCCAAGCTAGCTCCTGAAGGGCCTGGGAAAGGACGTGTTGCCCATCTGGAAAATTCATTGTTCTTTTACAGAGTGCTAGAGCCCTATTTATCCCTGAGTCAGGAGTCACCCTGTGGGCAGCTGTGTAAACTCCAAGGGAAATGGGATATCGATTTGCAATCTCTTAGATACACACACACACACACACGAGTCTCCTCCAGAGCAGTGGCTTCTGGACCCTTTATCACCAACAGCTTCCTCTTCTCCTTTGGCTTCACATTTGCCAAGACATTTCTTCCAAAGCAGCTGATATATACTAAGCCATAGTTTCTTCCAGCCAGCCAGATCCTACCTCTTTCTTTCAATGCCATTCCAGGTTTTAAAACCCAACCTTAGTCACCAGCTGCCCTTTATTTCATCCTGCGTCCTTGGCTCCCGAATGTGACACGCTCTATTAGCACCTCGGGATCCCATTAACCAGGATTTGTTTATTGGTTTGGAAGTTTTTTTGAGACAGGTTCTTGCTGCTTAACCCAGGCGGGCCTCAAACTCCCAGCCATCTCTCTGCCTCAACGTCCCCGGGGCCAGGATTACAGGCATGCGTCACTGAATCCAGGTCATTAACAAGATCTCAACTTTAGTGTCTGGCGGATGGGCGCCTAGGAAGCCTCACTGAGCAAGCTACCCGGCTGGTGGTCAGGGATGACACCCAAGAAATGCCGGTTGCTGTGATCCACGGGGGGGCACTGCGCGTCCCCAATTCTGGTGGTGACCGAGGGTCTGGTGACACCGCTGCCTCAGAGCCCCATCACCTAAGGCCGCAGTCCTCATCTGGGTCGGGGCTGCTGCTGGCTCTTGATGCCTCCAGCCACGGCCCTCTGCCCCATCCCACCTTCTACACCATATGCCCCATCCAGCACCCGTCACCAGCCGCGAAGCCTCCCTGTGACTGTTACACCCGCCCTGGGGCAGGCAGCCTGAGCACAGTACAAGGAGGGGAGAGAGGCCCGCTGGCTGGCACCGCTGCCGCTCCTCCCTTGGCCCTTTGCTGCTTTCCGCTGCCATCAACTGCTGCCCTCTGCCCTGTGCCGCTCTGCCTTGGAGCCAGCTGAGTATGGACTGAAACCTCCACTGACTGTGAGCTAAATAAACCTTTCCTTCCTTCATTTTGGGTGTCATTATTTTGTCCCAGCAATGAGAGAGAAGTAAGTGCCACAAAATCCTACCTTAAAGAAGAGCAGCCTGTTGCCAGCAAGATGGTTCAGCGGTCTAAAGCACCTGCTTGGGCAAGCTTAGGCAACTGCAGTGAGCGTGGTTCGATCCCAGCACCCCTGCTATGCCAGCCCCACCCCGAGGGCAGGCTGAGGCGACCAGTAAAAAAAAAAAAAGCAAACTAAGAAGCAAAGATTCTTTATGGGGCCTCAGGCAAGAAGGGCCCTTGAACCGGCAAGCCACCCCTTTCTCTTGCCTCCGTCTTACACTGCAGTACCTCATCGCAGGTGTGTGGGGATCTCAACCTGCTTGTGACACATGTCTGTCTGTCTGTCTGTCTGTCTGTCTATTTGCCTGCCTGCCTGCCTGCCTGCCTGTCTCCTACAAACACCCATCCCCTGGGCACTTCTCTAAGTAGAAAGGTACCCAGAAACAGCATGGTCCAAAGCCACATTCATCGAAGAGGTCCCTACGAGTCCCCGAAGTAGACGGGGACGAGAATCTCAGGTCACATGACTAGAGCCGAACCTGCGGGCTGGGCCGGCAAGTCCCTTGACCCCAATTCTCCACACTCCTCCATGAGGAGGGCCACAGCCAGAGAGCCTGGGAAGACCTCTCCTGCCCCCTCTGCCAGGAACAGAGGCTCTACTCCATCAGCCCCGCAGTGGTGAGCTGAGGAAGGCCCGAGCCCAGCTCAACCCAGGGCCCTGTCCTCCCTGACGTCCCGCTCCTCTTCCTCCCTCTGAGTTCAGGCTTCACAGTACAGGCCCTGCAGCCCAATCCGGGCATCTTAGGCAGCTTCTTCCTGGGTCTTCCCTTCTTTAAACTAGGATTGAACCAACGCAAAGCATGCTCTCCTTCCTCCCACCCTGGCCTGCTGAGCTCTGTTTGTTAAGCCCAAAATCCTTTCCTCTCTCCTCTTCGAATCCTACTTACCCGAAGCTCAGGCCCAGCACACCCTGTGAAACTTTCTCTAATGCCTTCTCATCACCGTAAGCAGAGTCAGGCACCTCTCTCTCGTGGCTGTTGCCACATAAAACACCATAGGACAATGACAGATCAATCGGAGCCACCGGGCATGGTGGTGCACACCTGTAATCCCAGCACGTGGGAGGCTGAGCAGGAGGATCAGTGTGAGTTCGAGACCAACTTGGGCTACAAAAATGACCTCAAGGCCAGCCTGAACTGCACAGTGAGACTCTGTCTCAAAAAGACAATTTAAAAAAGATCAGTTGGAGTCCTCTGCAGAGAGAGGGAGAGAGAGAGAGAGAGAGAGAGAGAGATTTGGTACAGGGTCTCACTATGCAGCTCGCACTCCTAGTGAACCTCCTGTTTTCAGCCACCCCAGCGCTGAGATTACAGGCACAGACCATCACGCCTAGACTTAATCACACGATCAGCGTGCCCCGTGGGCAGAGTTGGCGAGGCATATGGGACCAGGGATCAAACCCTGCCCCCTGTGCTTACTAGAGCAGGCACTTAGTCCTCTGAGCTATCTCATTGGTCCTCATATTTCCCTTTAGTGACATTTTGGGACCTTCTCTTTTCAAAATTATAACATGCAATAAGAATTACATCACAGTGCAATACACATAAGCACATGGATACGCGGACACAACACAAGCATTACCAGAACGGAAGTTGTATAAAGCCATCCACTATTTGCCATATACTCTAATATTTTCCGATATCTGACAATGACCCATGACCTTGACTTCATGACAGCAAAGCATCCCCCTCAGACTGAAAAATATTTTGTTTTCAGTAAGGAGGCTGACATACTCAGTGTAGAACGCAAGGACAGCCACCTATCCAACCCTGATCCAAGTTCAGTGTTAAAAATATTATCTCATATAGGGCCGGCCAGATAGTTCAAGGGAAGAAAGTGTTTGCTTAGGCAGACATAAGGGCTGGGGGTTCGACCCCCAGCGTGCCGTAACATGCCCCCCCCAAGAGCACTGAGCTGTCACATGAGACTGGGCGTGGTGGCTCCTGCCTGTAATCCCAGTACACGGAAGGTTACAGAGCAGAAGAATCACTGGGAGTCCGATCTATGCAGTGAGACCCTGAACACCTGGTAGACCTGTCCTAAATACAGAAAAAAATAAATAAATAAGTGCCACCTCATACCACATAAGACGCTGAGAGAATTAAAGAGGACAAAGCTTTTGAAACACTTAGCGTAGTGCAGGACACGACGGTGAGTGGCCAGTACATCAGAGCTCGCGTCACTACGGTTTCATTTTCCAATTGCAGTCTCCCTAGTTTGGGGAAGAAAGAGATCAGGCGCTTCGCTTCTCCTGCGGAAGGGCAGAATCGGCTGGGTGTTCCGACAAGCACAGAGCCACCTTCTTTGTGGCTGACACTGACTTTGCTGTCGACCAAAACCCCCGCGCCGTCCCTCAGCATGGGCTGCTCTCTCGATGCCTTCCCACAGCCCAGAGGGATGTCGCGGGTGTTGGCCTAGCAGGTCACCCCACAGCTGGACCCCTCAGGTCTGAGTGCCAAACCCCATCGGAAACACAAGCTGATCCAGCAGGGGGCAGAAGCCCTCAGGGTACTGGGACGGCTAGCCCCAGACCGAGCCCAAGAGGCTGCACCATAGCAGTGAGCCATGGGCCGCTGGCTGCCCCTGTCACGTGGGCAGGGGAAGGGTCCCTGTCCAGCTACACAAGGCCCCTCCCTCAGCCAGCTGAGGCAGCGCTGTTTGGCCAGAGGAGTTGGTTCCTATTTGGGCAGGTGAGGAGGCCCCCACTGAGGAGGAACGGAGGCTTATTCAACCAGAAAACAGCTAAGGGCTGCTAGAAGCATCCCCCACAGGAGCTGGGGGTGGGGGCTACAGCTCTTGGCAGGGCACCGGTAGCCTCCACCACCCAGCAGAGCCCAGCAGGCATGAGCGTCCACTAGACAGGGTTAGCATTATTTTTTGTAATTATCCTCCCAATTCTCAGGCTGAGCCGGTTGCACTCAGTGTAGCAAAACCGACTGCACACGTCCAAGGCATCCGGCTTTGGCCCTGACCCCAGGCGGCAGAGCCCAGTCTACAGCAATAACATAATGACGGCAAGAAAATTCCCTTCTCTGATGTGGAAGCCAAATGTACTGAATTGTACGACATCAGAAACCTCAGAAAACCCGAACAGGATGTTTTGACATATATGGTTCAGGCTTCACGCAGCTGCTTCCCGGTGGAAATATGAACCGAGCAGAGCAAAGGGAAGGGCTGGGAAGCCAAAATGACAGGGAGGATCAAGCTGAAAAGCAGGACATGTAAAGCTCCGTAAGCAGTGATGGGGCTGAAAGCAAAGTTTTTCAAGGCAAATGTTTTTGCCCTTCTGGGGCCCACAGAAAACTGGGAGGTTTTTTTTTTTGTTGGTTTTTTTTTGTTTGTTTTGTTTTCCAGAGTTACAAAGAAGATAGCCTTGACCAATTGCACCTGCCAAACCTGTATCCAGACAGCAGCCAACCGAAGTATTGTCGCTGTATGGATAGCTGAGCAGGGAGGAGAGGAGAGGCCTTGACCCTATCAACAGGCAGATCGTAGCTGCGTTTAAGTCCCCAGGCAGGACCCTCCCGAATCTCGCACCTCAGTCTTCCGACAGCTTCACACAGAGTTTCCGCTTGATGGCTAGCGGGCATCTCAGAAGCTCCTCACAGCCCGCCTCAGCCAGCCACGCTGGTTTTTCTCCGAGGCCATCGCCAAATGCTGCCCTGGCCACCCTACTTATGCTGCGGCTCCCTCCCTAGTACCCACCTCCTTTTCTGCTTCATGTGGCCCATGCCTCCTACAATCTAAGGCACTCCAATTTCACCTGTTCTACACTCATCATCCACCTCCCCGCAAGCCCCAGACTGAGAGCCCTAAGAAAGCAAGTGGTTGTATCTGTAACCCTAAGACCCACAATAATACCTGTTATAGTTTATGTCTAGTTGTCCCCCGCAAAGCCTCTTACAGTCATGGGGCGGGGACTTCTATAGATTGAGACTTGACTCATGAGTCACTGGGATTATGTGATTTATTACTGATCTAGAGCTTGAGACCTGATCCATGATCCCTGGGATTATGTGTTTTAAGTACTTCTGGGATTGTGGGTGTAGCCTAATGCAGATAGGCTGAGGCAGAGAGCCTGATATAATATAAAGAGAGACAGAGAGACAGACTGAGGCTGTTGCTGTCTGCTGCCCTGATTGGTTTCTGTTGCTCTCTGCTCTCCTGATTGGTCAGTTGCCTCTGTCACGATTGTTGCTGTTCCGCCTCTATAAACTGGATGCTCAGCCTTGGGCCAGCCGAATATGGGCTGAAACCTCCAGGAACTGGGAGCTAAATAAACCTTTCCTTCCTTCATTTTGGGTGTTGGGTATTTGTCCCAGCAACGAGTAAAAAGTAACTAAGACACTAACACACATCCACACTAAGTAAATATTTCCTAAATAAATGGACGTATGGATTTATTTAAATGCATATTTGTAAATCAATTTCCTTTTTCATACAAGCAGACTCATTTTAAAGGGAAATGCATAGCTAGACTATCAATGACCCAGCATTCAGAGTCATAAGAAGAAGTTACCCAGAAAAAGAAACACAATGGGGAGAAAAAAGAAAGAAAGAAAGAAACCCTGATTATTAAGCCTTGCTAGAGATTCACGATGTCTCCTTTAAAAAGGGAAATCAGTGAATATTTCAAGCCATGCCAGCTCCACGCGGAGACTGTTTTTAACTAATCAAAAGAGCCAACAATGCATTGAAAGATAAAACTCTTCCTCACTCTCTGATTGAGGGCAAGCTGCGCACCCGAGTCTCCACACCAACTAAGCGGCCCCCTTTCCACGTGTAAGTATGGCGCTCCCCATGCTTCTGGAAGCAATGGAACGGATATGAATGGCCTTAAATTTCCTGAGTAGCAGCTCCTCCTGCCACTTCCCCACGTGTATATAGCGCAGCTGCATTTTCTCCACCGCGCAGGCGCAGTCCAGCGTCACCACCGTCCTCCATCTCCTACACGGCACTCGTCCAAGCTGCCAGCAAGTTCCCCAGGCTCTGCCTTCAACAGACACCCAGAGCCTGATCAGATATCACTATGTGCAGTGTCCCCTCTTCTGAGTTAGTTGGTAGGGAGGTGTGGAAGGCTCTATTCTACATGGATTCTACCCTAAAGAAATTCACAGCACGTCTAAGAGACAAAGCCTGCATGGAATTGGTGGGCAGATAACAGAGGAAGTTATAAATTTCACCAGGAAAGAATGTACCATGTGCTCTGGAGCTTAATATACACTGAACATTTGGCACGTGTCTGCTTACAGGTGTGCTTGTATATTTGGCCTGAGAAGAATGCACTTTCTTTTACCCAGGTATTAGGGGAATGGACAAAAAACTTGCTGAGTCTGGTAACGAACAGAAGGAACAGTTTGTGAATTCAGAGTCAAGCCTCTTGGACAGATCAAACTCTGTCTAAAAAAGAATATGGGGCCAGAGAGATGGCTCAGCAGCCTAAAGCACCTGCTTAGGCAAGCTTAGGCAACCACAAGGACCGTGGTGCAATCCCCAGCACCGGATGCCGTGCCGGCCCCACCCCCAGGGCAGGCCGGGCTGGCCATAATAAAAAATAAAAATAAAAATAAATAGAAAATATTCCTTAGTTACCCATAGCCCTACCAGCCTAAGACTGAAAAGGAAACAGGCGAGACAGAGCTTCCATGCCACCTTCCAGGGCACAGGCAAGAAGTAATTAGTGACCATATGTGTCCCTGGCGTCACACCTCTTTGCTGCACAGCGTTAGCGTGCAGAGAGCAGAGAAAGAAACTTCCAGAAAGCAGTAACTTTGTGAATCCATCAGGGATACCTCCTGGCCAGCGGTGGAATGGCGGGGATTTGCGCCCCACACAACACTCTTCAAGACGTGTATCGCGGGTTACAAGCCAACCAGGTATTAGAAAACATCTCGGCTGGGGACATAAAAACTCTTTTGAACACTGTGTTTCAACGGCCCATACAGGAGAACAGAAAGGAAGAAGAAAAGGCTGGCAACAGTTGCCTAAGTATTTGGCCTTAAGGAAGGCTGACATATTTGCCTCTGGCCTCCCGAGTCCAGAAGGTAAGTTACTTAAAGGTAGGGCCACTTCCCACTCCGTTCACCCCTCAGCCCCAGGGCTCAGAGCAGTACCTGGTGTGCATCATGTGTTCTGCTGGATGATCACATCGCTCCCAAGGAGGAAGCTTCCAAGAGCTCACGGCAGCCTCCGGCGTAGAGGCCAGCATGGAACTCCTCAGCCTGTCACTCCGTGTGTCCGGCCCTTTCTGACTGGCTCCACCTGCACAGTGTGAGGTCTGATCCAGTACCCTAGACAGGAAGCCGCCAGGCTGTGGAGAAGGGAGATGAGCACTTTTGTGGAGCACACTGAAGTGGGACAAGTCCACTGTGCTCGTGGAGGTGAACGCCTCAGTCGCTTCTTCTGAACTGCACGACTTTGTAATTTTGCGCTTAGGGGAACTGGCAAGGAAGTGACTGAGCCAACAGCAACCCAGACCTGAAGCCCTAGCCCTGCCCATGTGCCCGTGTCCTCCCCGATCTCTTCCAGAGCTGCCGTCTCCTTGCCTCGCCCTAGAACACTCCTCAAGGACACTCGCCGTCCACACAACCTGGGGAAATATTTCGCTGGTGTCACAGAAGGAATTTCTTCCCTAAGAGAAGAACATAAACATTAACTAGGTGAGGAAATTTCTCCCTTGGCTGTGGAGCTTGGGACATTTGTCTGATTCAGTACATATTCTCTAGGAGACAGGCTAAATTAAAATACTAATGGGCTGCTGTATTTAAAATATATTTACCAATGATTAACAGCTCCGTAGGTGATGTATGTCTCAGCAATTTCTTATTACAATGTGGAGAAACCTTGATAAATATTTTCAGGGTAATTAGTGTGTATTTATTTAGCATTTGGCTGTGTTTCCCTGAACACCCAAAAAGGTGTCAATAGTGCAAGCCTGTGATTTGCAAAGAGGGACCCAGCCCTGTAGCAGGCACTGAATCTACTGTCACAGCACAACCGAGACCCCCGCCCTTGGGAGATCGTCATCCTATCAATGCATGCTGTGTGGGCTACAGTACCACTGAGTACATCGTAGGGCACTGCTTGCTGATATTAAAACCAGAACAGGGCCTATGGAGCTTGGTCTTGCTGCTTCTCTGGATATTTCTGAAAGCCTAAAGATGGGAGTTTTCCCCAAGAGCCCCCCCCCCTTCACAGCAGGATTTGAATGCACAGGCCTACTGTCACCTGGGTATTTCAATAACAGCCAAGCCCTCCAAGATAAGATGACGTTGTCAGCCTGAGGCACTTGTGATAGGTCTTACATCGGCCACAACAAGGATTTTTTTGCCCCAACACTGCACAAACGCCACAGCCAGAGATGCTACCCAAGGGTGAGGCTTAGGGAGCTTCCTCAGGGCAGGGGTGAATGCCACTGAACACCCAAAGCGAAGGCAAGGTGGTTCAAGCCGTGTGAGGCTCCCACTCTCCACTCAGCTCCACCCTGGAATTCCTCTTCCCTTGGTCCCGCAAACTGAAGGCACAGAGGCTACCTGGGGACTCAAAGTTGAATTATCTGACTCAAAATCCAGCATCCACCCACCCCCATCATCTGGGACAGCAGTCATAATTAAGCAAGTGTCCTAATTCATTTGGGCACACACACTCACACATCTAAACCCAGACTTTGTCCAGAGCAACAATTCTGACCAATAATCATGTAGAGATCCCCAGAGAGGGTCTGCCTGTCCTTCAAAGCAAACAAAGTCTTCCTTAGCTTTCCTATCCCTCAGACAAAAAACAAAACCTGACACTCAAAACTTCAAGGAGGAGAAATGTACCTTCGCTCATGCTTTCCAGAAAATTCCATCTGTGGCCAGCTGGCTGCAAAGCGAAAGTAGCAAGGACACAGGGGTCTGGTGAGGAACTAATGCTCACCCAGTGGAAGCCAGAAGAGAGAGAGGGGAGGACCCAGGGACCAGGACACCACCCCTTCCGGGTCACCCCCCAGTAGCCCTCCTCCAGCCAGGCCCAGCTCACGACCAAGATTCAGCTATGAGCTCATCGCTGGATGAATAAGCGCAGCGTCCCCATGGCCTCATCGCCTCCCACACATGGGAGATTTGGGGGGCTGCTTCAGATCTAAGCCATAACGCTACACCAAGCTTTGGAATGTGTGCCTCAACTGTGCCCCCAAAGCTTCTGCATTGAAGACTTGGTCCTTGGTGCAGCAGGACTTGACACAGGGACTTCAGAACAGTGATTGGGTCATAGGACCTAGAACCGGAGCACAAGAGCTCTACCTCCACCCAGTCGTTAGTCCCTGGAGGGACTCTTCATGCAGCGACATTATTGAGGGGTGCTGGGAACTTTGGGGGTGGGCTTACTGGAGGAAGTGGGTCACTGGGAGTCTATGCTTGAGAGCCCACAGGGTCTCTTCTCCCTCTTCCCCTTCTGCTTTTGCTCCTCCCTGTCCCTCTCGCTCTCCTGCTCCGCCTCCTTCTCCTTTCCTCCTCCTCCTCCCTCTGTATTCTTTCTTCTCTCTGCCTCCATCCCCGTCTCCCCTTCCTCCTCTCTCCTGCTCTTCGATATCTGGCTGCCCTTAGGAGAAGAACTTGGCCACACCCTTCCTGCTTCCTGTTTCCGCCTTGCTAGAGGCCTGAAAGCAACGGAGGGAGCTGGTCATTGGCTGGAACTTCTGGAATCAAGAGCATAACTAATCCTTTCTCGTATTCCATCGCAGGGTTGGAAACCTGACCAGCACATGAAGCTCCACCTGCCTACAGCCTCCACGCCTAATCCAAACTCCCCTAGGACGCTTCTATTTCTAAGGCCCTAGAGGAGTAGAGTCATAAGGAGGAAGAGACTTGGAGCACTGGAGGACTGGGTGGAAGATGCCAGCTGGACTGCGCTGGGAGCACATTTAATTTTCTTGACATTGAAGCCACTGGGAGTCGGGTAGTATGTGCGACCATGACCAGGGCTACCCATTTACTTCTGTCCCTCCCAACGCCAGCCGGCGAGACAGTTTTGGGAGACCTTCTCTTTCTGTTCGGCCTGGTGCCCACACTGGCTTTGCATCGAGGCACCTCCCATCTGTCCTCTGAGGAGGATTCACCGAAAGACCCACCGGAGGGAGAGGTGAAGCTCTTGCAAATCTGAAGCGTTCACCTCGGGTCAGCCTGCCTGGTGGCCCGAGTCTTGGGTAATTCTGGACAGAATCCCCGGATGAAGAGCAGGAACACTAAGCCTACTACCGCCATCCTCAAGTTAGAGTCCGAATCTCGTGTCTAACCTCAGCCACCCGTGCACTCTTTCTTCCGGGGCCTAGTACTTGAACTCAGTTCCCTCTCTAACTGAGCTGGGGACATTGCTACCACATCTCACAAAGCTAAGTGGAATGAAGGGATAAAGCCAACTGCCGCCGCCAGGTGCTCTGTTAACAGCTGGAGCCTGGCAGCCAGTCCAGGTTCTTCCTGTGGCCACAGCTGGATTCTCCGAACCGCCGCGCTCCTACTGGATTAAATGTGTTGTAATGCACTGGGCGTGAACGTGAATGTCGAGTCAAGCGTGGATACTGCCCACTTAGATAGGCAAGCCGTCTCTCCTGAGGTGACCCCAAGGCGTGGCTCACCCTTAAGAGCAAGTGAAAAGCGGTTGTCTTTGTCCAGCAGTCTGTACCTGTGGGTTCCGCAGCCGGGTCAAGAGAAACTTTCCAAAAGGTACAAATGCATGCCCAGGTAGGCGAGTTGAACCCCTGTGGTACCCCCCGAGGTTAGCATCACCCCCTGAATGTGACCGCTTCGCCTCTGATATCCAGGGCGGTAACCTGTACGGAGCACCAGACGGGGTCAGAGAGAAAGGGAAGCGAGCAGCACTGCCCGTGTGAACACCGGCCGCCATGTGAGGGACTGAACGCCCAATTCAGATCATCCGCCGTTCCCAGGGATGCAGGGAGCCCTGCGCAGAGAAGGTTCCTGAACAGACGTCGCGGAGAAAGCCGCGCACAGGTGACCCAGCTGAGGCGGAGCTGCTGCTGGGGTTCCGGCACCTTCCAGGCCACGCCCTGCCTCTCCTGCCTGGATAAGTGAGTGCGTCACCATTTGCGTTATGGGGGCGGGGTCCCAGCTGCGTCACCCTCACCATGTCAGCCTCGGCAAGCCTGCCCTTTACTGTCTCCTCCAACTGCCTGCGCTTCTCTGTCAAGCGCCGGCTTCCTCCTCGGCTCCATGGTGACAGAGTGTTCCAACCTCCGCCACGTTGCTGGCTTTCAGAGGCCAGGGTGACAGGCACCAGGCAGCGCAGCGTAAAACGTGAAAATGCTAGTCGAGAAATGTCAACCTTTCAGCCATCCAGATGAAAACCTTGATCTCCTTGAATCCTCCTCAGAGGACAGATGGGAGGTGCCTCGATCAAGGTTCTATCAGGTATGAAGGTCTAAACTCGCCCTTTCTGCTAGCATCTCTATAACGGGCTCATTTCATTTTTTTTTTTTTTTTTTTTTTTTGGTACAGTCTCAGACAGAAGTTGCTTAAACATACAAAGCGCAGAGAATATGACTTTGAGGGGCTGTTGTAGTCAGAGTTTGCAAGGGAATAGTTTCATACAGGACACCTAATTTATAGCACTATCTTATGACCTTCACTCAAAAAAGTCCAATGCAAAAGGGTGTAAGAGAGAGGTCCGTCCACACACCAGAGACCCACAGGACCCAGCCGAGGGCCTGGGTCCACGGCAGCGCCCTGCCTGAGTCCTGCTGGAGGCCGTGTCTCACGCAAGTCTGTCTCAAGGATCTGCACCTGGAAGGCCCAAAGGCCAGGGTGGGAGCTGGAGGGTCTGGGCCAGCAGGCTGAGGGGTCTGCACTGGAGCCAGGAAGTGACGCTCAAGGTAAGGACCAGGGCTGCCCCAGAGAGAACCGCAGGCGTCCTCAGTGACGGCAGACACCTGAGACCCTCTGATGAGCAGGACAGCTTTTCCGGTTTTTCACCACAGGAAAGCCATCATGACAAGCTTCTCCACGAGAAGCAGTAGCACGCATCATCTTCCCCTCTGGTTCTCTTTTTACGCTGTTGGCCGCAACCCTCAGGGGGCCTCCAATGCCCAAAACCACACTGACTCAGTTCAGCTGGGTGTTTCAACGTTGCCATTAGCGAACCCACCACAGAGTCCCGGGAGGGAACATCCCGCGGCTCCCGGGGGGCTAATATCCCCTCGCCATGCACCACAGCAGTCCTTCGCCACTCGGCTATTCCCAGTCCATTAGCCCAATCAATGAGTTGGTTAAACAGCTGTGCCTGCAAAACTTAGAGGTTCAGAGGCCATTTGTCCAGGGGCATGGGGCTGAGAACCCCAGAGAGGCGAATGTCAGGCAAGATCAATAAGGTTCTGAAATGGAAGGAGAAACGAGGTTTGAGCCTTAGCGTACGTGCTTAACCAAAGCCCTGGAGACCACGACAGCTAACAGCAAGCAGCAGCCCCAGACCAGAGCCCAAAAGCCAAGTGAACAGTAAAGATACAGAAGCATGGAAAGAGCTCCAGGCTGGGGGACCGCAAAGGCGGGGGTCTGCGCAGGAGTCCCCACTAACTCAACGCAAAATGAACTGCTCTCCGAACAACAAGTGGAGCTCAGGACGTAGAAGCAGAAAGTTCTAGATTCGTGTTTCTTCGGCTTCCTCCCTGTTCTCCCCCTCCCGCCTCCCCATTTCCTTTTGCACAATGTCTTCCTCTTCCACAAGATCCTTTACAGAGCACAAGCGCGTACTGTTAAAATATAATTAATTAATTAATTAATTTTTTCAAAAAGCTCTTGGTTCGAGTCTTGAATCTACCTCTCACAAGCTGGCTAACACTGGAAAAACTCATAGTGTCCTTATCTGAAACAATGCAGTTCAGAAGAATAGTCACTCCTGGGGTCCTTATGAGAATTAAATGAATGAGTACATGTAAGTCACTGAAAGAGTCACATTCATATTGTGTATTCAATAAATGTTAGTTCGTGTGACTGCAAGCCACAAAAGAAGGGAGAAAAGGATTATCCTGGAAGAGAGACACTAAGGACCTCAGAGGAGGCTTCCTGGGCCTTCCCAGGTAAACACAGGAGGAGTCCCAACTGCAAGTCATTTCCTCCAGCCGAACGTTCAACAAAGAAGCAGCCGTCTGTACCCTAGGCAGGCGAAAACTTGGCTGTTCAGGACTTTGGGAAAGGTCCTATGTACACAAAACTGAAACAATTAGATATAATTTCCTAAAATGTTGGCTTTCCATTCTTTTCTTTTCAAGCACTGGCATTGAGATCTGTCTTAGTTACTTTTCTCTCATTGCTGGGACAAATGCTCGACACCCAACATGAAGGAAGGAAAGGTTTATTTAGCTCACAGTTACTGGAGGTTTCAGCCCACATTCGGCTGGTCCAAGGCTGACAGACACATGGCAGAGAGTAGCAGTTCATGGCAGCAGAACAGCGACAATGGCGACTGAGGCAATAGAACAACCAGGGGAGCAGAGAGCAACAGCCTGGGTCTGTCTCTCTCTATATATATATTCAGGCTCTCCACCTTAGCCTATCCACCTTAGGCTACTCCCATAATCCCATAACTACTCACCCCTTAATCCTGTCAGTACTAAAACACATAATCCCAGTGATCATGAGGCAAGTCTCAAACCCTAGAAGTCCCCACCCCATGATTGCATGAGGCTTTGAGGGAACAACTAGATATAAACCATAATAGCTTATCTCCATAGACAAAGCAGCTACCCAAGAGTCACTTGCCTCCCAACTCTGGAGCACTCACTACCCAGAATGGGAGAAGGAAGGGGGTTTTACAGCTCAATGACAGGAATTTATACAATCGACTGGCAATGTCTGCCTTGGACAGTGATGAAGTGGTGCATGTCATACCAGCCTGGCCTCATCCATCTCCGAGGGGCTTCTGCCTTTGATGATGTCAGAGCTTCTGAAACTCCCAGTGAGGTGCAATGCCAGGGCCTGTTTTTAGGGCACTAAGTCCATCCAACAGACTCCAAGAGTCCATGCCCAGGGCCTGCAGCCTTCCCCTACTGCCAAAGTGACCCAGGCACACAGAACGGAGGTGAGAGTTCTGCACGCTGTGTGGCTCTCAGCAAGCTCGTGTCCCCTAGAGTGTCTGAGTCCCCACCAGTGCGGGATGCGTAGGGAAAGCCCTGTCTTCCACTGTAGATGCAGAGCCTCGCTTCTGACAACACAGGAAAATAGGCCAGCCTGGAGCAACAGGAAGCCAAACGTCCACAAGAAAACAACTGTGGACATCTCCCTCATCCTTACGGCTAAGGGTAGGTATATGCATGTCCAAGTCCAGATCTGAACAGCGAGTTACCTCATCGCCTGTCTTAGCTTTCTCAGAGGAACCTGCAATGTAAGAGGCACCAAAGGAAGTGCTCGCTCACAAGCTCTGTAGCTTCCAAACCTGGGCCTGCCACCTTCTGGTGACAGTGATCTTTCCCACAAAGATGAGCCATCTAAAAGCCTTGACTCTCCCTTTTCCTTCCTGCGATCAAGAAACCCTCTTGAGTCAACCTCTTCCGTGACTTGAGAAGAGCTAACCCCAAGGGTCCCTGCGTTAAAGGTTTCATCCCCACCCTGTGGCATGACTGGGAGGTGGTAGAGCTTTAAAAGTCTTAGGTTATGAGGTGTGTGGTCTTTTTTTTTAGAATTTTTTTTATTTTAATTTATTTTTTT
Source organism: Myocastor coypus (assembly GCA_004027025.1). Lineage (NCBI taxonomy): Eukaryota > Metazoa > Chordata > Mammalia > Rodentia > Myocastoridae > Myocastor > Myocastor coypus. The sequence continues at coordinate 42,975 of PVJA010014006.1, forward strand.
CTTGTTTCAGAACTTCTGTTTGTTTGTTTATTTATTTTTATGGCTGGCTCAGCCTGCCCTGAGGGCAGGGCTGGCACAGCATGTGGTGCCGGGGATCGAACTTCAGTCCCTACAGCCACCTAAGCTTTCCTAAGCAGGCGTTTTAGACCACTGAGCCATCCTGCTGGCCCCACGAGGTGTATGGTCTTAAAGGTGATTATAGGACACTGGTCTTTTGTTCATTCTCTTTGCTTCCTAGTTACCGTGATGTCAACAAAATTCCCCGTGGCATGCTCCTTACCATGGTATGCTGCCCTGCCACAGGCCCAAGGCCACGGAGCCTGAGAACAGACCACAGACTTAAGACCTCTGAAACTATGGACCAAAGTAAGCGTTTCCTTCCTATAAGTTGATGACTTTGGGTATTTTGTCACAGTGAGGGAAAGTTGGCTAACACAAGTGTATACTTCCCTGCGTCTCTGCGAGCACCGTCCTTATTCAAAACATCGTTGTTTCTCTCCCAGACAGTTGCAATAGCCTACTGAGTGCTTTCTTGGCTTCGCTCTCACCCATGTCTTCTCCTACAGCCAGTTCCCTGTGCATCATGGAGAAAAGTCTCATTCAGACTATGTCACTTCTCTTTAGAAAGCCATCCAGTGAATTCAGGGTCACTTAGAATACACCTTAAATTTCTTGCAAGATCGCACATGACATGGTCCCAACCTACCCTCCCTTTCTCTCTTTCACTCTTCTTATGAAACCTTCAAGGCTCAAAAGCATTGATCTTTATGGTTCCAACAAGCTATGGCAAGCTGTTACATTGGTGGCACCCAACACACCAACCCCTGTGTCCATGCGCTCTGGTTTCCCCCTCTTCAGATTCATTGATCAGGAAATAGGCTTTTATCTTGCGTTAGCCCACGGGACCATGGGGTCTCGGCAGGCCTAGTTTCACAACCTCTTGGACCCTGGCCTTGGACTCATGGGTCACTGCCTCCTGGAATCTGTTCCCCGAAGCCCACACCTTGAGAGCTTGGCTACTAGTCTGCCGTACTACCGAGAGATGGTGAAACCTGCAGGAGATGATCCTCGCTGAGGGAGATTTGGTCATGGGGCCCGTGCCTCGGGAAGGAATGTTGGGACCGCTCCTTCCTCCCCCTCTGTCTTTGCTTCCTGAATGCCACCCAGTGAGCCGCTCCCTCCACTGTGTGTTTTCCTGCCCTGACCTGAGAGCAGCAGGGCCAACGTGGACTGAAGGTCCTAAACTTGTGAGCTTAAATAACCCATTCTTCTTCTTAAACTGACTTTAAATCCGGGTATTTTGCGACAGAAAGCTAACACGCCATGTTACTGAGCAGCTAGTGAGGACTCATGAAGCAAGAGCACCTCTGAGCGACAGAGAAGACACCAACCCCCTCGTTACCAACTGCCAGGCACGTGCTCACAGCCTCATGAGACGTCCCGACCTGGTCCACACCCCTAGGAGTCGTAGCTCCTTAAGATTCCTCCCAGAATCCACAGCGTGGGGAGGGTGGGGGTAGAACAATCCTCCTGCCCAAGTTGACAGGCTTCGACGTTATAAAAAATAGCACATTAGCATTTTGAGTGGCTTTTCATAGAGCAACCCGTCAGTGAAGCACAGGCCTAGTGAGGTCGTGCCCTGGGCCTCTGCATTTGCCATTGGGTTCGTCCATCACTCTCTCCTGGCTTGCTTTTCAAGACACGGGTTAACAACACACATGTCACCTCCTCCCAGAAGCCTTCCTTGATCTAAAGGGGTCTAAAGTAGCATCACATACAAGCTTCTGGGTCTTTATCCACCAGACACTGAATGCCATCTCAGATGATCTTACCGACTACCTCTGGAACTTTTTAGCCAAGTGGAGGTTCTACAAAAAGGAGCAATATTTTGCTCTTTATTAATCACTGCATTCTCAAAGGACACAATGGCTTCCCCAAGACACTTGTTGAGTAGGTCAACATGGCAGAACCCAGGACATCTATGTAGAGTCTGAAAATATGTCCTTGCTGCTCTCAGATGGGGACACTGAGCTAATGTCAGCCAGGTGCCCAAGGCTGCGCTGATAAGCACCCTCAACTTGGGGGTCAACAACCCCTCATTACACCAATGGGCTTATAAATTATTAGTGGACAAGACATCCGGGTTCTCACCAGCTGCCGTGGACAAGGGAGAACAGGTGGTTACCCTAGGAATCTGGTCTGAACCCTGCTCTTCCTACAACAGAATGCTGCAATGGCAGACGGCCCCTTCACGCCTCCGGCCTTGTGAATCCTTGAGCCTGATGAGCCTTTTATTGAAGAGCTGCTCCAAGAGCATTTGTGCCCACAACTCTGACTGAGAACAGGAATGTCTTCCCGGGAGTAGCCCGGGATTGCATGCTGTAGCAGGGGGTTCCCTGGGTATTGTCCCCAGACTGGAATCAGTATCACCTGAGAAACTGGAATAAATGGAAAATTTAGGTCCCACCCCAGACCGCCATGAAACTCAGAGTGGGGCTGAGCAATGAAACTTCTAGCAAGCTTTGTGTTAGGGTTTAGGTCTAGTTGTCCCCCCAAAGCCTCTTGCAGTTATGGGCGGGGACTTCTATAGATTGAGACTTGATCCATGATCCCTGGGATTATGTGTTTTAAGTACTTCTGGGATTATAGGTGTACCCTAAGGCAGATAGGCTGAGGTGGAGAGCCTCAATGTAATATAAAGAGACAGAGAGACAGACTAACGCTGTTGCTCTCTGCTCCCCTGGTTGGTCAGTTGCCTCTGTTGCGATTGTTGCTGTTCTGCCGCCAAGAACTGCTGCTCTCTGCCGTGTGCCACTCAGCCTTGGAGCCAGCCAAGTATGGACTGAAACCTCTAGTAACTCCCAGATGCTATGGCTGTCATTCAGCTTCCTCCTCGAGCTACCGCATGGCTCCGGTTTACAGACGCGAGACAGATGGGGTGAGCGTGTGGGGGCTCAGGAGGCATGGCGGGGTCCGTCTGCTTTCACCCCTGCCTCCCTAGCCCCGCCCCGCCCCCCAGCTGCTGGAACAGAACTGCATTTGGAGGCAGGCTGAGGTGAAATGAAGTCCTCTGGGTGGATCCTAATCCCGGGGCTCTGTGGGACGATTAGGTCCTGAAAGGAGTTGTTCAATTAACCAAGGTGAGAGTCTGGGCCCTAAGCCAACTTGACTGAGGCTCCCAAGAAGAGAAGAGAACATCAGGATGTCACAGAGATAGCAGGGGTAGCATGGAGGGAAGGCTGCGAGAAACCGGATGCAGGAACCGAGGCAGCCGCCCACCAGCCACGGAGAAGCAGCTCAGGAGGGGCCCACCTGGCCCTCGCGTGCCTTGGGCGTGGCCCTCCAGCCTCGAAAACTGTGAGGACATAAATGTCTCTGGCCACACCCGTGCAGCCAGCGGGCCTTCATACTGGCAGCTGGAGATGATTAAAACAGCCCCTGCCTAGAGGTTGGGGGTGGGGTTAGGGCTCCTGGAGGAGAGAGGAGGTGTGGAAGTGGGGGCGGGGAGCACAGAGGGCAGAGCAGGAGCCTCACAAGGAGAAAGGAAGAGGCGCCTGAGCTGAGCGGCTGCCTCGAGGGCCCCAGCCGGCCTCCCCCTACCTGACCTTATAGTCCCTCAGTCTCAGGAAGCCCCAGCCCTTTCTGCAGCATTCCAGGCCACTCTGCGCCATCACCTCTGGTGTCACCCCCACCCCACCCCAGCTCCCTGTGTGGCCCGGGCTGCCTGACACCCTGGCCCTCTGATTTCTTGGGTCTAAAACCCTGGATCTCCAAGTTTTTAGAAAGATCTGGAAAAGCCAAGATGTTAGCAGAGGCAAGGGGTCCACTCCGTGGGCCCTCTGGTCACTGCCAGCGTGGCTCCTCGAGGCTGGTTGCAGGTGTGGCTGTCAGGGGCAGTCACGCGGGTCCTACCCGGGTGGCGCTGGGAGAGGAGCAACGCCCAGGCTGCTGCCTGGACCCGCAGACTGCACCGACTGCTCGCACTGTGTGCCCCTGAAGTCCAGGAGGCTTCACTTCCTAGCTAAAGCCCTGGGGGGCCATAGCACAGAATCTGGTCCCCCAGGAAGATGGGTCAGGGACGCCACCCCACGGGAGGTCCTAGCAGACGCAGCTAGCATTAGGGTCCCTGGGCAGAGACGCTCACGCGGGGCTGGTGACGGTGCCTGAGTCCCCAGACCGCCTGGGCTGGAAGCTCCGAGGGGCACCTCGGGCACTAGCCCCGCTTCGCATGACGCTGGGTGGCACGCGTGCCCGCTAAGGCAAGGCCGCCCCTGCTGTTCTGCAGCCGCGTACCCCCAGCGCGGCTCCCCCAGAGGTTAGGCAAACCGAAGCCCGTCGGTCAATAAGGAAAACTGAGTACAAGGGACAGAGGGAAATTTCTTCCTGGCTGGACGAAGATCCCAAGCTGGAGAACCAGCCCATCCCGTCCCCGTGCCTCAGTGGCTCCCGTAAAACGTCAAATCCTTCATCATGTGGGGCAAGTCCGAGCCAGGCTCCTGGCCTTGGGCAGCCGGACAGGGCTGGCAGTGACCCTCCTGCTCCTCCAGGCTAGCGGCCTACAGCTCTGCACGCCAGGCTGTAGGGGTCCAGGAAGGGACGGGGTGGCCACGTGTGCCATGTGGGCCCTGGGTGACAGGAGAAGTGACGAACACCAAGGCAATGCGACAGTGTCCACAGGAACTGCTTGCACCACACGCTGCGCTGCAACATCGAAAGGACCAGGAGGCAGAAGCAGCGCCCCGCAGTGACTGGGGGGCGGGGGGGGAGGGGGGATAGCGGGAGCCAGGGTGAGCTGGAGTAGGCTGCAGCGGGCAGCGGAAGCAGGGCTCCCTCACCTCCCTCCCCTTCCCACCTTCCTCCTCTCTTCCTCCCCCTCCTCCTCGTTCTCCACTCCTCTTCCTCTCGCTCCTCCTCCCCCTCCTCCCTCTCCCCCTCCCCCTCCCCCTTCCCTCCCCCTTCCTCTTCCCTCTCCACCCTGTCCCCTCCAGAATCCTGGGCAGCCCAGGGCCCCTCCCTCTCCTGAAGCTCTTGACATACTGGAAACTAAGAGAACACCCCAAGACCCACCCGCGAATCGCAGCCGATCTCCCGTGGACACGTTAACATTTCAACACCTTTGGGGAGGGAAAAGGCAAAGCAATATAATTATACTTTTCATAAGATAATTACAGGAGCTCTGAAATATTATCAATTTTGTGTTCCCTGTGGGCAGTGAGGTCCAGAAATGGGACATAAATTTAAAGTTTTAGAATAAATGACTTCTTTCAGCCCTGGTAGTGGATCCTTGAATATAACGCTGTGCAAATCTTATCTGGACTTGAGGTAGGAAGCTTAAATGGTACTTCCTCAACAAAAACCTGTGTGCTGTGTGTGTTACCC
>PVJA010014007.1:0-48337 GCA_004027025.1 Myocastor coypus
TTTAAAAAAAAAAAAAAAAAAAAAAAAAAGAACAGGGCGTGGTGGCACGTGCCTGTAATCCCAGTATTTGAAAGGCTGAGGCAGGAGCATCATGAATTCAAGACCAGCCTGGGCTACAAAGTGAGCTTAAGGGCAGCCTGAACTGCATAGCAAGACTCTCAAAAAGACCCAAAAAATGGCTGTGGTCATTTATAAGCTGGTTACAAATTCTTGTTTCAGAAGGTACAGGCTAACTCTTCTCCCCAAGAGTAATGGTCCTAGCCACAGAACATGAACAGAACACAACTAGTTTCTAATGAACAGAGTAAAGCAGAAGTGATGGACTGAGACTAGCTCAAAAGCTACATCATACAGTCCTGCTTGATCTCCTTTGGGTCATGCTCCCTCACAAGGCCAGCTGACCTGCCATAACCCAATGGAATGAGCACCTGGTAAGGAACTGAGGCCTGTGCTAGCTATCATGTGGCAACCCCTTTTTCCCTTAGGCTGCTCCTTTTAATTTCCCTATTATCATCCCTGCAGCTCCAAATAAAAACTTTGATATCAAACTCTTCCCAGCGAGCGAGGCATGGTGATACAAGGTTATAATTCCAGCACTGGGGAGGCTTGCAGTAAATTCCAGGACAATTTGGGTTATGTAATCAAGACTCTCTCAAAAAAAAAAAAAAAAAGTTCACATGAACCTATTAATTTTAACATCCTAGCAACAGTCATAATGTTAGAGACAGCTACAATAGGTAGACATACCATAAGCAGTATGGCATTTCAGGACTAGGCCCTCAAGAATCAGTGCAGAAGATAAGAACACATTGCAACTGTGAGTGAAGGCACATTTGTTGAAGGCCAGGCCTCAAAGACAACAATGGAATGACTCTTATCTACGTACCTCTCCCAGGGATAAGCAATATACTATAATCAATATTCTAACAGGCATTACAAGCCTCAACAGCAGGCACCAACAGCAAGAGTCACCAGTCATGGGAGAGAAGAGCCTGAACACCCTGGCCTTGAGCCCTGGAAAGAAGAGAGTAAGGTGAAACTAAAAAGACCTGAAAGGGCCGGCGGCATAGCTCAGTGGATTAAGCCCTTGCTTAGGGAAGTACAGGGGCCAGAGTTCAGTTCCTGGCCCCACCTGCTGTGCTGGTTAACCCTTGCCCTCTCAAGGGCACTGAGCCGGCGATGGAGATTGGGCATGGTGGTGTGCAACTGTACTCCTAGCACTTGGGAGGTACAAGCAGAAGGATTACTAAGAGTCACTAGTGAGACCCTGTACAAAAAAAAAAAGAAAGAAAAAGACCTGAGAAGGGCTGGGAAAATAGCTCTATAGAATAAATGCTTGCTTGGCAAGTGCAAGGGCCTAAGTACAATCCCTGGTCAAGCAAAAAAAAAAAAGAACCTGCAGCCACATCAGAGAAGCAGCAGTTCTTTTTTGGATGAGCCCCTGTTGCTCATTCCAGACAACAGAGCTACTGTAAAAAGAGAAGGCTCAGAGCATAGCTCCTTACTTGAGAGCAAATCCTCGTGGGCTCTCAGCAAGAAGTGTGGGTTTTGCAAAAAACCACATGGCAACAGGTGTGTGTGTGTGTGCATATGAGTGATGTGTACACCAAAGAGAGATTCTATCTTTGAAGGGTGGGATTGGTCTGAGACCTTTTTGTAGAAAGAAATTATTTAATATGCAAAGACTTGCAAAAACAACAAAAATCTTTATCAGTCCAGGATAACAACAGAAAAATAGAGCTGCTGGAGTTCATAAGTATGTCATCCTGTTATGTTTTTAAAAGCACAGTCTGATCAAAGCTGATAAATGTGGAAATGACTTGTTGTTATGATCAGATAGTGCAATTTAATTGTGTTTAGATACAAAACCAAAATCTTTTTGTAAATTTTGAAAATTGTTGTGCTGTCTTGGGGACTGAATTTTAATTGGCTTGAGAAGAACTAGTAATAAAATGTAAAGGTGATAATGGAAATTCTACTTTTCACTTGAAGGTTTTTTTTTTTTTTTTTTTTTTAAAGATGCACATTAAAGACAATGTTATCATCTCAAAACTATCAAACTTGGGGCTGGGGAGATAGCTCCATGGCACAAGTGCTTGACTGGCAAGTGCAAGGTTGTGAGTTTGAACCCTGGTCCCACAAAAAGAAAAAAGAAAAAAAAAAAATATCAAACTTAACCTTGTAATAAAATTTGATAGCAAAAAAAAAAAAAAATTGTAATAGTCCTCAATCACCCAAGTTGGGGACCAGGGTCTCCTGACCCATCTCAACCCAGTGAGGTCCTTATTCTTTGCATACACACTTGCTACATGACTGTCTTCCCCACTGGTTCAACAATACCTAAGTAGCTATACTTGTAATCTTACTAGGTGATTGTAATTTTGTCCCATGTTTCACCCACCTGATGATTTTATTCTATAAAACCACCTTTGTAAAGCAGAATCAAGCAACCCACTTTTTGGGTCCCCTCTGGTCTCTCTCAGGAGCTGTGTCTCAGTAAAATTTCCTGGAGGGGTGTGTGTATGTGTGTGTGTGTGTGTGTGTGTGTGTGTGTTTTGTCTTTTTGAGACAGGGTTTCTCCATGTAGTTCAGGATAGCCTTGAACTCACTCTGTACCCCCGTTTGGCCTTGAGCTCATAATAACTCTCCTGCCTCTGCCACCCAAGTGCTGGGATTACAAGTGTGAGGCACCACACCAGGCTAAAATTTCCTGCTCTTAACCTCTGCTGTTTCTCAGAATTTATTCTTCAATTTGGGGGAACTCAAACTCCAGGTACCAGACATCTTGCAGGTTATAGTTCTATCATTAGGTGGTCCTGCAACAAACACATGCTTCCTGATTACATCCCAACTATGAAATATTTTCACTCAAAAGAAAATCTGATTAAGTTTCTAATTCATATTATCAATTTAAGGGAAGTACAGCGGACAGAGGAACATGCCTGAATATATTAAAAGGATGCCTTCAACCAATTCCAGAATGTGGAAAATTCCACCAAGCAAATGACCTGGTTTCTTAAATGCCAAAGAAAAAAGGAGGGACAGAATGCCAGTAAAGGAGGACAGAAAGAGGAGGAACTAAGTGCCAAAGAAAAAAGGAGGACCCATAGACTGAAAGATACAAATTATATGAACAGGTCTTGTTTGGAATCCTGATTAAAACCAAAATACAACCAAAGAAACTGAACAGACTATTTGCTATTACCAAATTATCCTTTCTACTTAGCTGTAGTAAAGGTATCTCAATAACATTTTTTTAAAGAGAAATCTTAATTCTGAGTGACAAATCATGAAATATTCAGAACTGCTTTAAGATAAGCCAGTGGAGGAAGCAGTTGATGGTAGTATTAATCAGATGTTGATAATTATACAAGCTTAAAAGTAACTCATTTTCTTATCCTCTACTTTTATGTGTGTTTTACCTAAAAAAAAAAAAAAAAATGTTTAAGGATAAAATGTACTTGCAACAACAAAATGGGTCTCCATTGCCCCAGGGTAAAGTTTAGTCACCTTAGCAGGGTTTTTGAAGAAAAATTTTCATCATCTGCCCCACCCCAACACCCCAGCTCTCTCAGCACTCCCTAATTCTCAGCACAAGCCCCTCCAAAGCCAGCGATTCCTTTTCTCAAGGCTTTTCCCTCTCTGCTCACATGGCTAACCTCTCCACTCAGCAGTCAAGTCACAACAAACCTGCTTCTTCCAGGAAACTTTCCCCACCCTGCCCTCCAGGACTGAGTCTCACAGCTGCCTGCAAACACACTGTGCTCCTGGACCACTCCTCCTCCCTCTACCACACACGCTAGGTACTGTAAGAAAGTGGCAATTTCCATCTTATTGGTCCGTTTAACCCCACTTCCTAGCCAAATGTTTGGCACACAATATGTCTCAGCAATCATTTGACATATCAACAAAAGATACCCAGTCTACTAATCTCATAACCATGCAACTCCCCTCACATGTATGCCGCTCACATTTTTCTTACTTTCTCCTCTTTTTGGCAATGTTTTATATGAAGAGTTGTTTATTCATAGTACTGCAACATTTATATCCTTAGCACTCCCTAGGTATTTCATTAAATAATAAAAATTCAACGGATCAATTTTGTGCTATAACTTAAAGAGATTTTTATCTCCAGGCCTGACCAAAGACTCCAAATGCCTTCTGGGCTCCACCTACTATTCTCTTTCAATTACACCTTTACATTAGAGCAGGTTAGAAATTCTCAAAATCCTCCTAATGCACTTTATATTGTCAGACTTCACAAATTATGTGCACATTTTCCCATGGCCTAAAACGCCCTTCTTCTACTTCACCCTTCAGCTCAAAAATCTTTCTGGAATTTTCACAATGCTCTGTTCTTTTTTAAATTCTTATTTCTTACTGTACAATTTGTCATGTTTGAAATTATGTTTAGGCGTCTGCTCTGCTAGACTATGAATTACCCTAACAACTATCTCCTCATAGCACATATAGTACAATGCTGAATACAGTCGGCCCTAAAAAAAAAAAAAAAAGCTTGCTAAATAAAGTATATTAAGAACCAGATGGCCCGGTGGGATGGCTCAGTGGTCTAAAGCACCTGCTTGGGAAAGCTTGGGCAGCTTCAGGGACCGTGGTTCGATCCCTGGCACCACATGCTGAGCTAGCCCTGCCCTTGGGGCGGGCTGAGCCGGCCATAGAAATGAGTGAATAAACAAATAAAGGTTCTGAAACAAGAAAAAAAATAAATAAAAATAAAAAATTCTTTAAAAAAAAAAAAAAGAACCAGAGCTGAAGAATGCCTAAATCCACTTTTCTTCTTCTTTTTTTTTTTTTTTGTACCAGCACTCAAAGTCACTGCACTCAAAGTTTTTTGGTACCTTGCACTTGCCAAGCAGAAGCCTGTGTGGCTGAACCATCTCCCCAGCTCTCAATCTACTTTTCTAAAGCAGTTAGTCCCTCTGGGTCAGTTTTATTCTTTTTCAAAAATAAATAAATGGACAAGAAGTGCAATCCAGTAGTAGAGAACTTGCTGGTTCAAGGCAACCTCACTAATACTATCCCAATCCTGAGATCACCTCACTATCAAGTCTCAGTCTAGGTAGACTCTAAAGCAAGAACAACATTTAGTTCAGTTTTCAGGGATACCATAGAGTAGATCAACAACCACAGAGCTACATTAAGGACCAAGCAATACTGAAACATGAAATAAAGCTGGATATGGTGGCACATACTTATAATCCCAGCACTTGGGAGGCTGAGGCAGGAGGATCATTGTGAGCTCACTATCAGCCCAGGCTGCAAACTGAACTCAAGGCCAGCCTGAACTGAATGAATAGCAAGACCCTGTCTCAAAAAGACAAAAAAAGAAAAGAATAAAGTGCCTTGCACCACTTACTGCTTTAAAACAATGTATAGCTGATTCAGATATTCTTCCTAGAACACAGAGCTCCAAGCTACTAGCAGCATCAAAGTAGCTCAAATGCAACCTCAAATCCTTCCTAAGTCTAACATACTTAAACTATGCCCAGGTGAACAAGATTCACTGGCAACATTCAGCTGTCTCCTACTTTCCCTTTCAGGGAATATTTAGCCTTTTCCTAACTTTATCTCCTCTAATTTGGGCTTGGGTATCATTTTAGTTTTACAAGATGGTATAATTCATCTCTGTTGTTTTTCTGAAACCAAATACTTTAACACAGAAGAACTAGGCAAAATAAGAGGGGAAGATCTTTCTACAAAGCCATTAGTGAGAAATATGATACCTCCTTCCCCTGGCAAGGATTACATTTTATAGAATTTGGTCTCTGAAGGAAGGATAAGTATTAAGGGAGGTGGGAGAGTACATACATTATATGCAAAGACTACTCAGCAAGACAAGTAGCTATTTGGCCAAGCATTCAAAAACTAAAAGGACAAAGAGATAGAAAAAAGACATACATTAAAGGAAGGACATGGAGAAAAAGAACAATTCTAAGCTGAGCATGGTGGTGCATCCCTACAATCTCAATCAGCACTTGGGAGACTGAGACAGGAGGATCACTACGAGTTCAAGACCTGCCTGGCTATGTAGCCTGCTACAGAGCAAGACCATGTCTCAAAAAAAAAAAAAAAAAAACCACACAGTGGCTGGGCATAGGGCCCAGGGGCACAGAGCCTGCTTGCCTGGCAAGTGCAAAGTCAGCAGTTCCATTCCTAGTACCAAAAAAACAAAATGTATGAATTATAGGATCTTCTGGGGGCCGGGAAGATAGATCTGTGGCACAAGTGCCTGTCTTGGAGCTTAAAACCCACCTTGGCACTTTCCAATGCAGATCTGGATTCAGAGTCACACAAACTCAGGATTTGTAAACAGGACCATTCAATTCATAGAAATTAAACTGGGCTAAAGTAGGAGAATCACTGTCAATTTGAGGCCAGCCTAGGATACACAGTAAGTTCAAGGATAGCCTGAACTAAATAGTGAAGCACTGTCTGAGAAAAAAAGAGAGTGCATATAATTTGACAATTTGAACAGGTGAATAGGTTCCATGGGATTTCCTGATTATCACACATCCACTAAAACTCAGTCTCTGAGTCATGGGAGTTTGTAACTCCATTTTCAGGATATGATATTCAGTGGTCTCACTTCAGTGCCTACCTAGAGATAATTTTGAACAATATGCTCATGACTCATTAGGTTTGCTTTTTCCCTTTAAAAATGATGAGGGTGCTAGGCGTGAGAGCGCATGCCTATAGTTCCAGCACTTCAGAGGCTGGGGCAAGACTGCTGAAGTTTGAGATAGCCTAGGCTTCACAGTGATTTTAAGACATACCTGAATTGCATACCAAGACGTTATCTCAAAAAAAAAAAAGGAAGATGCAGGTGATGTTGAACACCTGTAATCCCAGAACTCTGGGAGGCTGAGTCAGGAGGATTGAAAGTTGAAGCCCAGGCCAGGGAAATAGCTAAGCATCTGCCTGGCTAGAGCAAGGACCTGGGTCAAGGTCAAGAACCCAGGTTCAATAGCCAGAACGTACTGCACGGGCATGGGGGCACAAACCTATAATCCTAGTGCTGGGGAGGCTGAAACAGGAGAATCACTATGTCTAAACTATGTAGCAACACCCTATACCAAATAAATAAATAAAACACTGAAAGTTGAAGCCCAGCTTGGATACTTAGGAAGACCTGCGTCAAAATAAAAAATAAAAATGGCCTGAGGATATAGCTCAGTGCCAAGGCCCTGAGTTCAATGATTAATACAAAAAAAAAAAAAAAAAAAAAAAAAAAAAAAAAAAAAAAAAAAAAAAAAAAAAAAAAAAAAAAAAAAAAGAAGTTGACAGTTGAAGAATGATGAAAGTATCATTTCACTCTTGCAGGCTTAGTAACTTACAGCTTTTTCCCCCTCCTATACTATGTGAAGTTTAATGAAAAAAGTCAAAAATCAAGAACTTGGCATCCTGATTCCATCAACTACTGCCACCTATGCGATTTTGTACTAATTACTTAAAACCCTGGAGCTTCAGATTCCAACACTGTAAAACTGGGTTATTAAATGGGGATAATGAATAGCTATCCTACAGGCATATCAAGAGTAAAATAAATTCAGGAGCCAGTTAGTTTGGAATAAAAGCCCCCAAGAAGTGAAACAATGTCTTCAACACAGATGAGTTTCCCAGGCCCCAAATAGTTTGTTGTTGTTTGTTTTTATTATGGCTGGCTCAGCCTGTCCTGGGTGTGGGGCTGGCACAGCACCTGGTGCTGAGCGAACCGTCCTCCCTGGTCCCTATGGTTGCCTAAGCTTGCCTAAGCAAGTACTTTAGACCACTGAGCCATCTCCCTGGCCCCCATATAGTTTTTTTTTTTAATAAATGAATAATTTTGTGTTCCCATCCTTCGACAATGTTAACTCTTCTTCCATAATTGTATTTTTCTCTGTCTTCTATTCTTTTCTAAAGCCTTGATGACTGTTATCTTTTTAAGTGCTTTCCTCCCTCACACTATTACTAACTATATCATTCACAGAGAGTACCTTTGGAAGTAATTTCTCCCTCTGATACCGCCCACTTTCCCTCTCTAAAGCAATACGGGTAATGAAGACAGAATATAAGATTCATTGAAATTCACTTGTCCGTGGTTCGTGTTGACAACAGTGACGCCCCGGATTCAGCCCTCTGGAGAACAAACTTTCGGGGGACGCCGCACTATCCACCTCTAAGCTATAGGCGCAATGCGCGCAGGAAACTCTATTCCCTGAAGTTAAGGCGTCGGTCACACTTGCCTCTCGCTGAAATGAGGGGCATCCCTCGAATGACACACCTAACCTGGACACATAGGAGGGATTTCGGACCCGTTGCTTTTACACGAGGACCTCTCCAGGCTCGTGTAGCCACTGCTCCAAGGAAGCAGAAAGAGTACTTCGGTGCCTAGAGGAGAGCAAAGGGGTGCGGTCGTCTGCGGGGCCCGAGGGGACAGTAGAAAGTCCGCGAATACGTGGGCTGACCGCATTCACCGCACCGACAGGATCCTTTAAGCCATGATTATAACCAGCCGTACCCACTCACGACCACGCCGGAGCCCACCACAGTGTAGCATCAGACCCTGAAAAGAAACCAGGAGCGCCCCTAACCTATAAATCAGACGACCAGTGCCCGCTTATTGGCTGCGCCCGCATCTCCTTCACTATCATTGGCCATCCCGCACACGAGACCCTCCCCGCCAAGGGAACCCTCGCGTACGACGGCACCCCGAGCCCAGCAACCTTAACCCAGCCACCCAGAGCCCCGAACCCCGTGCCCAACCTCTATCAGGGAAGGCGGTCTCGCTCTGAGTTTCGCCCTCCGAGGACTCACCGTGTAGTAGGACAGCAGCCCTGCGTTGTAGTCCAGCACGAACCAACGGTACTGCCAGCCTTTCATCACGTTAGTCCATTTGCTCAGAGGCCCTTCCACGATGGACGCCATCTTGGGAGCCGCCAATGACAACAAACGGCCTGACGTCACTCGCCTATAAGGTCTTCAGCATGCGGGGGGCGGGGCTCCCGCGGGTTGGGCGGTGTCTGCGACGGCTGCTGAGTGCGGGCGAGAGAACCACGCCCCCAGCGAGCAAGGTTTCCCTGGACGCCTATTGTGTGCAGGGCTCTGGGCCTAGCAGGTGAGAGCACAGGTGTGAATACTGGTAACATTATTTATTCACACAAACAAAATTACAGGTTATGATGTCATATTTCTCTTCCGAAAGACTTCACATTAGATAGTAATTTATGCATTTATCATATATTCATTTAATAAACACTTTCTAGACTGAGAATATGCCAAAACTTTCATGGAGGGTGGGGAAAGGCAAGAACAGACAATAAAATGATTGACCAATGATGTAATCACTATTTATAGTGTACGAATAGCCGGCTGCCTGGCCAACACCAGTAATCTCAGCACTTGGGAGGCTGAATCAGGAGGATCCTGCTGAGTTGGAGGCCATCTTAGATTACATAGTAAGTTCAAAGGCAAGCTGAACTACATAGGCATGCTTTGTCTCAAAAAGCAAATAAAATTTGGTAAGGGCTATGCAGAAAAAATGTTAAAACTTTTAAATAAAATTCTAATAAGGAAAGTAGAGAATTGGTGTTGGTTTAAATTACCAAATAAGGAAAGCCTGGAAGAAATTAACTTTTAACAAGAGCAAAAAACTGAGAAGGGAAGGGTATAAGGAAGGAGTCTTCCACACAGAAAGCATAGCATAAGCCAAGATCAGATATTGGGGTGAATCTAGCACCTTAGAAGAACAGCTGGGGAGCAGTAAGTGAGGAAGAAAATAGTAGGCACGCATGCTCACAGTCACATACTATGTCCAGGCACTTTTTAAGGTCTTGTGAATGAGTACTCTCAAACACGTTAAATTCTGGGATGAAAGCAAACTTAAGAAAATAAACCAACCCTGATAAGCACCTTGCATAGAACCTAAGCTAATGAAATAATATGGGTGTGTGCTTTCAAGGGATGGTCAAAGGCCAGCTTCATAGGAAGTAGGATTCAAACTGAGATGTGAAGGAAAAGAAAAAGCTAATCATGCAGATATCAAGAGAAAGAAAGCTGGGTGTGGTGGCACACCCCTAGAATCCCAGCACTTGGGAGGCTTGGGTAGGAGGATCAGCGCGAATTTAAGATCAGCCTGGGTTACAAAAGTGAGCTCGAGGCCAGCCTGAACTGCATAGTGAGACCCTGTCTCAAAAAGACAGAGAGAGAGAAAGAGCGCTAAAATGGTAGCTGAGAAGTGTGAAATCCTCCAGGCAGGGAGGGGTGCCTACTTTGTCCTTTTTTAAAAATCAAAGATATTAAAGAATTTGCTGATTTCCAGGGGAAGGAAAAACTGGTGGCATCTGAGAATGACATGAGCAGTGGAGCCCTTGATAAAACTCACATCCCAAGCCCATGTGAAAGAGTTGACCTTTAAGCCAGGTGTGGTGGCACATGCCTGTAATCCCAGGGAGGCTGAGGCAGGAGGATTGGTTCAAGTTCAACACCAGCCTGGACTAGAAAAGTGAGCTCACAGCTAGCCTGAATTGCACAGCAAGACCCTGTCTCCAAAAAAAAAAGAAAGAAAGAAAGAGTTGACCTTTGACAGGAACAGGCAGAGCTGTTCATCCCCAGTGATAAGTGGCAGAAGAGAGAGAAGAGATTAGATGCCAGAGGGTTCATAGTCAGGTGGTGAAGAAATAAACTACCTGCTATTATAAACAGCTAAGTTAGGTAGAAATAAAGTAGGCAATCAGACAGGACTGGATCCTCCAGGAAGTCAGTATAGGACAAGAGAATGTGTCAGGACTGTGACTGAAAATTAAAGTCACAATGGTTCACTTTATATACCACTCTAAGAGATGACAGGAGACTTACAATTAATGATATCACTCATTTGAGATGTCTCATTATTCATTAGGGGGTGGGCCATCCTCTCCCTCCTACTAAGTCTAAAACCACTGAGACTAAAACTACAAAATGTGTTCAAGGCCAGCTTGAACTGTAGAGCAATATCCAATCTCAAAAAGACAATAAGTAAAATTAATTGTAAAACAGCCTCAAGTGAGTCCATCAGGAAGTATTGAAGAAGTACTGCTGTCCTAGTGTTACTGCCCCCTGAAGACTTTTTCTCCTGTTACACTGGGAACCAAACTCAGGACCTTGTGCTTGCCAAGCAAGCCGTTGTGCCGCTGAGCTATATCCCCAGCACCCCCTGGGACTTTTTAATGGAGCAAATTGTAAAGGTGGAAAACTCTGACACTGTGTAAGCCAAGATTCATGTGTTTATATCTTCATTTCTTTTCTTCTTTTAGTCAGGGTATCACTATATAATCCAGGCTGGTTTCAAACTCACTATATACCCAGACTGGCCTTCCACTCATCATCCTCCTGCCTCAGCCTCTAGACTGTTGGGATTACAAGATTGTATCACCTTGCCCAGATATGTCTTCCTTCTTAACAAAAAGATTTAAATGTAAAAATGTACATGTGAATTTTTAAAATACACTAGATGTGCAGTAAGCTATCCTATCTAGATTTCTGTAAACACACTCCATAATGTTGGCAAAACAAAATGGTCTATTGATACATTCTTCAGGAAGTATCCCTGTTGTACAGGGATGCATGTGCCTGTGTTTGAATTCCTTGCATCCATCACTAATGCCTAAAGCAAGTTTTCTAACTTCTATGTATCTCAGTTCCTTCTCAGAATCGCATATTTAAAATGTGAATAACAATAGTAATTGCCTTCAAATGTTGTTCTGAGGATTGAACGAGCTCATTTGGGTAAAAGAGCTTAGGAGCTTGCCTGGCAGACAGGAAATGCTAAATATACCAGGGCCACGCAACATAGATTCAATTGAGAGCAATATGGAGACTTACTCTTCCCTTTTGGATATGTTTTCTTATTAAGTGCATAGTTTCTCTTTGCCAGGGACTACACCAGAAGTGTTATGTAACTTTATCACATATAATCATCACTAGTCCTATCAGCATCTACTTTTTACAAATAAGAGAACTCAGATTTGAAGAAAGTAGATATCACTTGTCTAGATACCTAATAATACTCTTTGGTGGGTAGCTGAGTTCATACAAACACATACACCTTTTCATTATGACATATGGGTTCCCCAAAACACATTCCTCACAAAAACTGATAGTCCAAAAATGAAACAGCAAAAATGCTTGTGTTCTTAATAATGTCTTTTAGAGTAAGAAATTTGTGAGGACCTTGAGACGTCATGATTCAGGTGAAAAGATTTATGTAGTATCAATTAATACTCAGCATTCTTTAAGAGTAAGAACCAGGTCACACTTACGTTTCCAGCTCTAAGAACTAGCCTCACATACAGAAGCTACTTCATCATTATTATTTGACCTAAAATGCATTCCACTGAAACCAATCAAGAGCATCAAGGATTGTGATAAACAATATTTGGGAAGCTGAGGCTGGAGGATCATGGAGAGTTTCAGGCTAGCCTGGGCTACAAAGCGAGTTCAAGGCCAGACTGAACTGCATAGTGAGACTCCATCTCAGAAAAGACAGAAGAAGGAGGAGGAGGAAGAGGAGGGGAGGGGAGAAAAGGACTTTACTAAGTGCACCCACATTTTCTCCTATAAAAATCCTTCAAGATTGATATTATTATACCTGTTTGACAGATCTAGTCACTGGGGTGAAGCTACTGAGTGGCTTGTCCCAGGTCATATAATGGCAAAGCCAGAATGAGAATGTAGGTCTTCCCTTTGCCCCAGATTCATTCACCCAAGCTGTGAGTTAGATTTACATTGTCTATAAGTAAATAACATTTTGGATATGATACAAACTGCATCATCAACTTCTTTTTTATTTTTTTTATTTTTTTTATTTATTTTTTGACTTTTTGAGAGAGGGTCTCACTATGCAGCTCAGGCTGGCCTTGAGCTCACTTCTGTAGCCCAGGCTGGTCTTGAACTCGCACTGATCCTCCTGCCTCAGCCTCCCAAGTGCTGGGATTACAGGCGTGAGCCACCACGCCCGGCTTCAGCATCATCAACTTCTAAATCAGTTTTAACCTTAGCAGCACCCCCAGGCACTGCAGAGCAATACTTAGTTTCAAATGTCAAAACATGGGTCCTAAGGAAGAGCTGAAAGAGAGGGCTATTCTTGATCATAAGTCCACGTCAGTTCCACAGCCCTCTGGCTGCATGCTACCCAAAGTGTCAAACCTCATGCTTCAGATCATCAGCTAAAATTAAACATGGGGGAGACATGATGGCTCTCAGTCCTACATTCCTCAGGGACTGGGCCTGAAGAGGCAGCTGACACAGTGGAAAAAACTTAGCTTCAGAGCAGAAGGGTAGCGATAATGTTGATCATTAAACTTCAGAAGTTTGTCGAGGGCAGGAACTGAGATGAATTCATCCTGCCACTTAGAAAAATCAATAAGTATTGAACTAAAGATGCGATGGGGGATGTGCTGGCAATAGAACCCAGGGTCTTGTTCGCAGTCTACAACTAAGGCACATCTCTGGCCCAAGACATGATTTTTAGAAGATCCTCCTTCAGCAAAAGTGAGGACAGAATGGAAGAGGGGCAAGACCAGAGACAAGAGGACAAAGAGACTCTTTAGAAGTCTAGCAAGCAAGAAAAAGAACCTAAATTTGAACAATGACAGCAAAGATTGAGAATATGAAAGAAACGCTTGTATATTTCTTCAGAAACATTCTAGAGATAAGATTGGAAAACTCAGAAAGTGGTGAAATTGAATTAGGACAGCAGAAAGTCAGAGATAATGCCAAGGTTTCTCAGTTGTGTAACTTAAAAAACTTCAAGTAGCCAAGTTGTTTTTTTTTGTTTTGTTTTGTTTTTTTTAAGGAAGTACCTAAATGGCTTGTCTTTCACAATATGAAGTTTCCTTCCTTTGCACAACTGTTTAGAAATGTGAATTGGTTGTTTTGTTCTTTTGTGGTGGCACTGGCCATTGAACCCTGAAAGCATTGAGCTACATCCCCATCCCTTTTTGTTTTTAGACAGGGTCTCACTGAATTATCCTGACCTTGAGCTTGCAACCCCTCCTACCTCATCCTCCTGAGTATTTCTAGCGAAAACTATTTCCAACTTTTTCAGTCAAGAGTGTAGGTGCGAATGACCTAATAATGAATTTTTTTTTTTTTTTTTTTTTTTTTTTCTTTTGCAGAACCAGGGATCAAACTCAGGACCTTGGACTTGACAGGCAGGCTCTTCATAATGAATTCTATTGCTGCTAGTTTGCTGCTTTCTTTTCTTAAACTTCCTACCAACTGCTTTTTGTTATTGCTGTCATTGTTACGTTTCTTAATTGGCATTTGTTAGCCACCAGATAAAGCAACATTTCCAGAATGCTGAAAAACATAAGGGAAAACATAGAAACCTACAAAAACTTGACTCCTTTGCTGGATGTAGAAGAAACAGATCATGCTTACATTTAGACAAAGCTAAACATAACAAGCAAACAGCAAGCCCTAGTCTGAGAAAATAGTGCAGTGGTAGAGTGCTTATCTCGCACGCATGAGGCTGTGTTTGAGCCCCAGTATTGTAAATACAAACAAAACAAAAAAAGACAGAAAGTCCTGTTTATTTCCCCAACCAACCCTTTAGCTAGAGAGAAATAAAATGAAGCATCATGTTTAGGAAAAGGTGGCTATGACTTGAGGCAAAAAGGAGCTAGGAAAGAGAGAGGAAATATTTTAAGACATCTAGGCTCCTATGTACAAAGGCAAGAAAAGGTGAATGAACCCATTTTTCCTTCTCCTAATTTTCCCTTGGAGATTCACACCCTAGCTAGCCTCAGCTTTAAACATTTCATAAACATCTTCCTGACCCTTCATTCCTTTGGACTCTATCTGCTCCATGAAGTAACCTTTAAAACAGTGGTTCTCAACCTTTCTGATGCCGTGACCCTGCAATACAGTTCCTCATGTTGCAGTGGCCCCAAACCAAAAAAATAATTTTGGTGGCTACTTCAAAACTGTAATTCCAAATAAATAACATTTTCCGATGGCTTTAGGCGACCTCTGTGTTTTGGTCGTTCAACCCCCGCCAGGATCTCGACCCACAGGTTGAGAACCACTGCTTTAAAATAACTAGGATACCTTATTGCAGCCACTTATTAAGTATCTGGATCTCAGCTCCCTTGATTTGCCCTCTTTTCTGCCTCTGTCACAGGTCCAACCTCAGTCCTAACCTGGTGTCTCAGCACAGAAGCAGTGGGCAATCTGCTCAGCTGCAGCAAACAGCTACCATCAGAGGGTCAGGGGAGGCCAGGGAAACTGGCCCTCTGGAATCACAGTTCTGATTTGTGCTTTGTATCTCTTTGGATCTGCCTAGAACAGCTAATAGAGATTAGGAGACTAAATTTCCCAACCCACCCCCTCAATAAACGATGGAACGTCCCCTGGTGGCCAGTGACCTCTGCTCCTCTGCGACACTCCCACTGTCAGCACATTGTGTAGAACAGAGCAACTTGGACTGAATGTGAAACTGATCTAAACTGAGTACCTCATCTTTTTCACATTATTCATGGCCTTCCACTCATGATCTGCTAGGGAATCTCTGGCTGAGTATTCAGGTCCCAACTCAAGTGTCAGTGTCCCTTTCAGGCCCTCTATATCTACCCATGCCTATACCCGCACAGAAGGAACCAACCTTACCTTTGCCATCTCCCCAGTGGGTAACACAAGCGAGCAAGCATCTCAGAGTGTCACTCATGTATTCACCTATGATGCATTGTGACAAGGGTGTGTGACATTTTCAGATATGTATGGGCTATCTATATCTATGTTCAGCACTGGGGCTTGAACCAAGGACTTCCTGCATGCTAGGAAAGCCTTCAGCCAATGAATTATTCCCTCAGCCCCTGGATCTGTATGTTTTACATGAATAACTCATCTGCTGTGAACAGGATGGACACCATGCCAAAAAATATGTCAGAAAGACCAGAGTATGGGAGAGATCCTGAGACCTGGAAAAGGGATCAACATGAGAGATCAGAAGAAGGGGAAGGAAAACAGAAACATTAAGAAGTTAGGCAAAGGTTAAGAATCAGGTGGACTCTAAAATTCCAGACTGGGAATAAAGAAAAAGAAATGGAGTTAAAGGAATGTTGTAGGCTGCGGAGTTAGATAGAAATATTATTGGCCATCAGACAGGGCTAGGCCCTTAAAGGAGCCAGTAGGGGAGAGAGAGGCTGTGAGGAAAAAGGAACCCTTTCCACTGTTGGTGAAAGTGTAGACTGGTAAAAACCACTATGGAAATCAGTGTGGAGATTCTTCAAAACGCTAAGATGGGAGGTCCCATTCAACCCAGCTATTCCCTGCCTGGGTATTTTTCCAGAACTGGAAACATCATACCACAATGATATATATTTGTGTACCCATGTTTATAGCAGCGCAATTTGTCATAGGTAAATCTTAGAAACAACCCAAATGCCCATCAGCTAAGGAGCAGCTTAAAACGATGTGGTATTTTTACACAATGGAGTACAGAAAGATAAATTCAAGGCTTTTATAAGTAAATGGATGCAACTAGATGCCATACTCATAAGTGAAATAAATCAGACTTGCATATGCAAACATTGTATTGTCTTGTTAGTATAAGAACCTGAAAGAGTAAGTAAAATCTGAAAGGTACAATACGTACTGTGAGATGGAAAGAACCTGTTCAGGGCTAGCAAGATAGCTCAGCAGTCTAAAGTGCCTGCTTAGGCAAACTTAGACAACCACAGGGACCACAGTTCGATCCCAGGCACCACATGCTGCACCAGCCCCACCCCCAGGACAGGCTGAGCCAGCCATAATATAAATAAATAAATAAATAAATAAATAAATAAATAAATAAAGTTTTAAAAAAGAAAAAAAGGAAGGAAGAACCTATTCATTATGACTTGGACACATTAAACCTGTTTTCTTGTACATAAAAAAAAATTATCTCAGTCCTAACTTATTCTTGTAAAAATAGAGGCTTGAGCCGGGCGTGGTGGCACATGCCTGTAATCCCAGCACTCGGGAGGCTGAGGCAGGAGGATTGGTGCTAGTTCGAGACCAGCCTGGGCTACAAAAGTGAGCTCAAGGCCAGCCTCAACTGCATAGCAAGACCCTGTCTCAAAAAGACAAAAAAAAAAAAAAAAAAAAAAATAGAGGCTTGCTTATGGTCCATCTTACTGTATGTTTTCTTGACAAAAAGATATCCAATAAAAAAAAAAGAAAGGAAGAACCTGTTCAAAGGGAAGGAAAAACTGAGATGAAGAAAGGGACAGGGAGGGAGGGAAGGGGGAAAAGTCATATTCATGTATATGTGCAGGATTGCTTCAATACTTGTACAGCTGATTTCTGCTGATCTACAGAGGGAAGCAGTTGATGTTTAAATTTTTTTTCTTTTCTTTTTTTTCTTGTCTTTTTAAATTTCTTATGACTTTTTTTCTAATTTTGAATTCTTACATCTGGTAATCTGAACAACTAATTTGAAAACCATTATGCAATACAGCAACCACTGTTGAATTCCTGTTCATCTCTCTCTCTCTCTCTCTCTCTCTCTCTGCCCCCCTATTTTATATTCTTTATTATTATTATTATTATTTTTTTTTTTTGGAAAGGGACCATAGGGTGTTCAGGGTCTCACTACTAGATTGGATTTGTAGCGATCCACCTGTTTACAGCCTCCCAAGAGCAGAGATTCCAGGCATGCACCACCACGCACAGTCTCAATTGTAGTCTCAGTGCACCCAAGGGATGGGGCTGGCACCACAGGCCTGGGGATCAATCCTTTGGCCCCAAGCCTGCTTGCAGGTCCTTTAATCCAATGAGCTATTTGGCCGGCCCTCGTATTCTCTTTAATAAAAAGTAAAAAAATAAAGAAACAGGCCTCAAGACAAAAGATCAAACAAATGCTCCCACATACCTCCCTAAGGATAGACTGTAAGGATTTATATTCCAAGTAGGTATCACCCTGGGTGTATTGGTACACGCCTGTAATCCCAGCATTTTGGGAGGCTGAAACAGGAGGATTACCACAAGTTGGAGGCCAGCGTGGGCTACATAGTAAGTTCAGGGAGCCTGAACTATACAGTGAGACTCTGTCAATAGATAGATTGATGATAGATAGATAGATAGATGGATAGATAGATAGACAGATAGACAGATAGACAGAATAAAAAAACATAACTAAAGCCGGGCGTGGTGGCTCACGCCTGTAATCCCAGCACTTGGGAGGCTGAGGCAGGAGGATTGGTGCGAGTTCGAGACCAGCCTGGGCTACAAAAGTGAGCGCAGGACCAGCCTCAACTGCATAGCAAGACCCTGTCTCAAAAAGACAAAAAAAAAAAAAAAAAAAAAACATAACTAACTAAATAAATGAATATCACTTACCTTGAAAAAGCCAAAAATGGTCACTAACCCAACACCCTACAGGAAAGCCCCTGTTCTGCATTTGTGCCTGCCTGCTACATGATTTGCTTTCCCATTTGATCCCAGTTTAATCAATTTTACCTAAGTAATTGTACTCATACTCTTATTGATTGAGCATAGTTTTGTCGTACCTCATACCTACCTTGTGAGTTCCCATATTTTCCACCTTGGACTCACCTTTTATTGTGGATTTGCTCTATAAAAATCCCAAGATAAGGCAGAATCCTTGGCCCCTCACTTGGGTCCACCTTCTGTCCTTGTCTTGGACAGAAGCTTTCTTTCCTTCAATAAACATATTCTACTCTTAACCTCCGTTGTTCCTAAAATTCATTCTTCAATTTTAGAGAACACAAACTCGTCCCAGGTATCTTTCAGGTTGGGGGTTTCTTCCACTATCAGGGACACCAATCAATGGTGTTTGATTTGAACTATTCGGATGGAAATAGGTGCTCAGCAGGCAAGTGGATGTACTAATTTGGAGCTCAAGAAAGTAAGTAGTAAGCAAAGCAAGTAAGCATTGCAAGCTGTGGTTCATAGTTGGCAGCTGAAGACATGGGAGACAGATATTAACCAGGGAATGTGCACATTGCATGATTTAGGGTGGAACCCTAGAGAAAGGAAACATCTGAAGAGGTATGAAAAAAGACAGAGAATGAACAATTTGAATGGAAAAGAGTTGGGAGAAACCAAAGCCTACAGAAAATATTTCAAGCAAAGGCAAGAAATTAAGAGAGCTCTTCCTCCTCCTTCTTCTCCTCCTCTTCCTTCTCCTCTTCCTCCTCTGAGAACTCCATTTCTTTATTGTTGGGGGCCACAAATTCATAGTGGCTAATTCTGCATACTTCCCAAATGGATGAATGGAGGTTTAGGACTATTGCATCATTCTTTTGAGATTTCCCATTAACTTTTTAAGGATGGGCCATCCTCTTCCACATACTAAGACTAAATAAAACCAGTAAGATTTAAAACACTCCAGGACTAGGGCTGATGAGATAGCTCAATGGTCTAAAGAACCTGCTTAGGCAAGCTTAGGCAAATGTGCAAGGACTGCAGTTCGATCCCCAGCACCAGATGCTATGCAAACCTCACCCCCACGGTGAGCCAAGCTGGCCACAATAGATATAGATAGATAGATAGATAGATAGATAGATAGATAGATAGATAGATAATGAAACACTCCAGGACAAGATCTTCATAAGATCACCTCTGTCCTCTTGAGTTATCCCAAGTCATCCTTTGTCCCTCAGTCACTGACCTCTGCTCTTCCCAGAAGCTTGAATCTACTGCTAACCCTTCCCATCATTGTATATGCCCCAAAATAGTGGCTGACTGCCAGCCTCTTTGTCTTTGTTCATCATTCTTGAGTTATTGACCTCTCAGCTCTCCTTCATGCATTACTGAATTTATCTGTTTCTTAATTCATACTTCCACCATACCACTCATACAGGCAGTTGGAGATCTTGGCCAGGTTCCCTATACTTTATAAATTAGAAAGTCACTAACAACAACAAAAAAGTCACTAGCAGATAGATACAGATGAGGTAGCAAGGGAAAGAACTGGAGGTCCCTCTTGATTGTGAACTTTAATTTTCTTTATTATTATTTGTTTGTTTGTTTGCTATAGGGTCTCCTATGTAGCTCAGACTTGCAGAGATCCTCCTGTCTCAGCCTCCCCAGCACTGGGATTACAGGCATGTACCACCATGCCCAGCTCTAGTGGCCAGCCCAGCATGCCTGGGGTTCCTGAACTGGCACTGCATGTGGTACCAGGGATTGTATTTGGGTCCTTGTGCTGACCAGGCAGGCACTTAGACTGCCAAGCTGTCTCCCCAGCCCATGAACTTTCAAATGATGAAATGGGAAAGAAAAAAAAAATGGGTGGTTCTGTGAGATGAACAGATCTCAAAGAGCCAGTGCTAGGCCAGGGATACAGCTTAGTGGTGTAGTGCCTGCCTGGCAAGCACAAGGCACTGAGTTCAATTCCTGACACCAAAAAGAAAAAAATATATAAAAATGCTCAGCATCCTAGTAAAGGCATAAAGGCACTACTACTAGCACTGGCCTATCTATCTGTGGAACTTTTTTTTTTTTTTTTTAATCCCAGCAATTTCTAAACAATCTGCCTGTAGGAATGTAAGAGTTACACAATAGGAATTATTTAAGGTTAGTAGGATTTATATGATACATGTGCCAAAAATCCTGGGAGGACTGGGGAGATAGCTCAGTGGAATACGTATGAGTTGGAGGCCAGCCTGGACTACCTAGTGAATTCAAGGCCTAACTGAACTAGATAGTGAAACTCTATTATATATATATATATATATATATATATATATATAATTTTTTAAGAGGGGCAGGGGAAATAGTTTGGCAGTGTAAGCATCTACCTGGCAAGCACAAAGACCCGAGTTTGATCTCAGTACCACATACAGTGCCAGCCCCAGATCTTGGGTTGTGCTGTGCTGCCCAAAAACCACAGGTGGTGGCACACTTGTAATCCCAGCACTAGGGGATCACTGTGAGTCTGAGCTGCCTAGTGAGACCCTGTACCAAATAAATAAGTAAAGCTTTAAAGATAAATAAGCAAGTATTATTTGAGGTAATGGATTACAAAATCTAAACTGGTTGCGGTAAAGGAAGCTAGAGCAGGAAAAAATGACTTAAGAGACTGGACTGGGTCTCCTATGAATTAAAGAGAGGATTTGTGTGAAGCTAGGAGGTTGTAACCAGAGAAAGGAGAAAGTTTCAGATTTCAGAGGTGGAAAAGGTCAAGGCAATGGAAAGTTGAGAATGTAGTCACAGAAGCTGAACAGAGCCATAGGCGTGTGAGCAGACAGACAGAATGGAAAGGCCATTCCACACTGCAGACTCCCATTTATGTGGGTGTAGAAGTTGGGATAAGAAGGAAAGCTGTGGCACAGGGCCCGTCACCTCAATAAACAAAGTTCTCAAATGACAAAAGTAGAATCCTCTCTGACTCACACAAAGGAAATGTCTGAGATAGAATAATGAATAAAAAAGATCACTTATAAAATTAGGACATAGGATATAAAATTGAATATATATTAATAGATATGACTCCAGTCCTGCATGCCATGCCGGCCCTGCCTCCCGGACACGCTGAGCCAGAAACAAGTCCAGGTGTAGAGGCACACCCTGTAATTCCGGTGCTCAAGAGGCTGAAAACAGGAGGATCACTATGAGTCTGAGCTGTGTAGTGAGACCCTGTACCAAATATGTAAAAAGAAAAAAAGGGTATCAAAACTATTTATGTAGCGAGGCAGAGCCACATAACTGGAATTGTAGTACTGAGAGGAGGCTGAGGCAGGAGGATCACAAGTTCAAATCCTGCCTTGGAAGTTTAGACAGATCCTTATTTCATTTTTTTTTTTTTCAGTACCAGGCAAGCACTTATCAGATCCTTTTTTCTTATCTTTAATTTTTCTTATTTTTAATTTTTTAAAGACTGGAGAGGGCTGGCGAGATAGCTCAGCGGTCTAAAGCACCTGCTTAGGCAACTGCAGAGAGCACAGTTCGATCCCCAGCACCACATGCTGTGCCAGTCCCACCCCCAGGGCAGGCTGAGCTGGCCATGATATAAATAAATAAATAAAGTTTTTTAAAAAAAAAAAAAGACTGGAGATATAGTCTAGTGCAAAGGCCCAGAGTTTACTCCCAATATAAAAAGAAAAAAATGTCTCCTAAAATGGTTTTCCTGGCGCCCCCCTCGCCTCAGGGGGGCGAAAATACCACACTTCCGTCGCGAGGGGCGTCGACCCTCAGCTGCCTAGAGCCGGCCCGGAAGAAGGGGCGGGGCCGGAAGTCACACGGCTGTCGTGCCACGTGGGCGGCATCTGTGGCTGCGTCGCTAACCAGCGGTGGGCGCTGGCTGACTGCGATGGCGTACTGGACTCGGGCTCAGAACTCTGGTGCTGTGGAGGAGATTCTAGACCTGGAGAACAAGCGGATGGCTGACAGCCTGGCCTCCAAGGTTACCAGGCTTAAATCGCTGGCTGTGGACATGGATAGAGATGCAGAAGACCAGAACCGGTACCTGGACAGTATGGATTCAGATTTCACAAGTGTGACTGGCCTGCTCACGGGGGGCATGAAGCGGTTCTCCATGATGGCACGGTCTGGACGAGACAATCAGAAGCTTTTGTGTGGCATGGCAGTGAGCCTGCTTGTAGCCTTCTTCATCCTCTCCTACCTGTTGTCAAGAGCAAGGACATGAAACAGTGGAAACCAAAGCTACTAGGGTCTTTCTCGTCTGGTACACTGACCTGAGAATTCACCTGAAAAATAATACTTCAATATCATCACCATGGCTCAGGAATCTACTTCCTGTGTGGTGGAGCCTCCAGTCTGATGAGTACATCAGGTTGGCTAGTCCCATGTGGAAGGGCATTTTTCCCTTGTGAAACCAAGACTCTGCCCCCATCTCCACTTTGGTATTCAGAGACACTGGCCAGGCTGGAGCTACAGTGCACGACCATCCAGGTGTTGAGCAGCACAGCTGTGAGTCCTGAATGTACTCACATGGCCAACAACCCTTTTCCCAGCCCTCAGGGTTCTGAAGTCTTAAGGCCCTTCTGGGCTCTCTCTTCTTTGAAGAGGATATGGCTGTGACCTGACTAAGGGCCTTGTACTACCACAGCAGGGGACAGTGACTGACCATAAAACTGGCTCCTTCACCTGTAGGTACTCAGCCTGGACTGTTATTCCTGGCCAAGACTGCTGAGCAGAGGGGGTCTGATAGTGGCCAGGTATTCCTAGGGGAAGGCCTGTGCCCTCCAATCCCTGGATAAAACCAGAAGGGTACCCGCTGTTAATGAAAGCATGAACCACAGCCTTGGCTGGATATACTGAGCTGATCTTCTGACTCAGGACAATGTCTAGGAACAGAAATGGATGTCCTCAGGATTCACAATCTCTGGTGCTAGAGATATAATCCCAGCCGGGCGTGGTGGCTCACGCCTGTAATCCCAGCACTCGGGAGGCTGAGGCAGGAGGATTGGTGCGAGTTCGAGACCAGCCTGGGCTACAAAAGTAAGCTCAGGACCAGCCTGAACTGCATAGCAAGGCCCTGTCTCAAAAAGACCAAAAAAAAAAAAAAAAAAAAGAGATATAATCCCAGGAGAGCTAGTCTGGTCTTTCAAAATTAGAGTATTGGAGAGGTTTTTTTCCCTAAAGGACCATCATGAAACTGAAGGCTGTCTGGAGAATCCACCATGTCATTTGTAGCAGAATTTTTGCCCTTTTACCACACTTTCACCTGTCTCCTATAGCGTCTTGCATTGCAGTCAGGGTGCTCTAAGCTATCTTCCCATCCTCTGCACACAGCACTCCCTACATACCTGTCCTCCCTACTTAGCCTGTCCCACCTTCATGCAAACTGAACTGTGAGGCTGGCAGGGCCAGCAATTTCAGAGACCTTTGTAGTCATATCAAGAATCAAAAACAAAACAAAAAACAAATAAAAAAGTGGTTTTCCTATTTAATCTAAAAATACTTTCTAATTTAGTTTGTTGTACCTATATGCTGTCATTCCCACATGCATGTAGTTTGTGTTGCTAGCTTTTGAGAGCAGAGCTTTTATCTTATGTTTATTTATAATTTAGGGTTAAGATATATATATATATGTGTGTGTATATATATATATACATATATACATATATATATATGGAGAGAGAGAGAGAGAGAGAGAGAGAGAGAGAGAGAGAGAGAGAGAGAGAGAAGCTTGCAAAAAGTTTTTTATTATTTTGCCTAGCAGGCACTTAAACAGCTAAGCTAACCTATAGGCCCCCTGAGTTTTTTATTATTTACTTACTTCATGCACATGTTTTGAGTTTCATGCACATGTTTTGTTTACTGTGTGTCAGTCTTTTGTGAGTCATTAAAAATACAGAAAGAAGCAATATTTGTGCTGACTCAAGAGTGTTGATTATAGGCCCGGCAGATGGCTCAGTGGTCTAAAGCGTCTGTTTAGGAAAGCTTGGGTGGCTGCAGGGACCGCGGTTCGATCCCCAGCACCGCATGCTGCACTAGCCCTGCCCTCAGGGCAGGCTGAGCCGGCCATAAAAATAAATAAACAAACAAACAAAAGTTCTGAAACAAGAAAAAAAAGACCAAAAAAAAGTGTTGATTATAGCTCAGTGTAGTGGTACACAGCAGTAAACCTAGCACTCAACTCAGAAAGCTGAGAGAAGAGGGTTGCCACAAATTTGAGACCAATAAGAGCACAATAGTGAGTTCAAGGCAAGCCTGCACTACAAAGTGAGACCCTGTCTCAGGAAAATAAAACAAACAAAAAACTTCTGCACAAAATTTCCCCAAGGACTAAAAAAGATGATAGGTGCAAGGGACCCAGTGTTGTGCTTCTACATCACTGGTGTCCAGCACAAGTGCATTGCATTTCTTCACTTTTTTCTAGGAAATATAGGAAACATTCCCAAAGGAAGTGATGTTTGAGCTGAGCTTCCAGGCCTGAATCCTTTACTTTCTTAAGAGAAACTAGCACTTGTAGAGGCACTGTTGAGAATAGGCATACTCTCTGGGGTTATCTGAGGGTGAAGAAGTAGACACAAACAGAACAGTATATTCAAAGACACAACCGGGAAATGCATCTTCTTCTGGATGTGCTGTGGCAAGGGGAGGGAGCGGGAGGTGAAGCTGAAAGAGAGAGCTGAGCAGAATTGGATACTTGTTTGAAATGTTCTTTATCCTTTATGAGCTAATTCATGGAGTTTAAATATCCAACTTGCCCAGCAAAACTGCAGATGCATTGTCTCTGTACAATAACTTCTCACAGCTCCATAAGGTTTCAACCCTTAAGTGGAAGCATATCAATTACACCAATCTAACCCCCTGTCTAATTCCCAGTAGTACACAGTGATTTCCAAAACATGTGCCTTTGTGCATAATTAATGCACTCACTTTGTAGCTTTGTAATTAAATCTGTAGAGGCTCCAGAGATACATGGCAATGCTGGTATAACTCCCTACATGTGTAAATACACCGTGTTGAAGTGTAAAATGGATGATTTTGAAAATGCCATCCATAAGCTAAAGCTGGATTGTGTTATTGATGGTTCCTGTGCATAAGCTAAAGATAGATCATGTTATTGATGCAATTAAGGAGGATAGATGAACTGAACAAATAAAAAATTTACTAGCATGCCAACAGATTGATCTGCACAATCCTCCCTGAGCTGAATTCCTATTATGTTCAAGGTCTGTGTCATGCACTGTGACTTTCTAATACCTGTTATGCACATCCTGACCTGTTCCCTAGAAGATCAGGTGAAATAAATCTGACATTTATCAAGCATATTCTGGTACACTGCAGCTAATTGTACATTCATCTTATTGAGTATTAATTCTATGCCAAGTGCTGTAGGTGTGCAGTGGAAAACAAATCAGACTCAGTTTCTTCTGTCATGCAGCTTCAGAGTGCCGCAAGTAATTCTTATGACGACAGTTCAAAGTAGAAATTTTAAAGAGAGGGAAATGAGAGCTAGGACATACCAGTAACTAACCCCAAAGGTGATTCACATATTAGACATAGTTGGCGCAGTGCTAAAGGCCATGATACTTATTGAAATCAATTATAACATTTTAATTTTGATTCATGTTAACACCCAAAGAAGTGAATATACTACTAATAAGTATATGATAGTGAATATAGCCTTCATTGTGTTGGTTTTTATACCAATGCAGTTATCTTTAAGGAGGAATGCGGTTGTAAAGGCAAAAAATGCCTGGAGCCTGCAAAGTTGTAGCACAGCCCTGATTAACCCAAAATCACATTGATGGTAAGGGACAGGACAACCCAACTGTCCCTTTGAATGAATAAATGCATCTACAAGATGCAAACTGTGCCTTTATTTCCCTCACAGTGCCTGATTCATTGAGGGATCCCAATAAATTATATTTCACTGAGTCACCCAGATGGCTTTACACAATGATGCTAGAGTTCGGATGTGTACAACCCTTACTGAAAGCCCACAGTGATGGTATTAAGATGTGGAGGCTTTGCAATGTTCAGGCAGCAACAGGGATGGGATTGCTGGCCTTATGAATGAGGCACCAGAAAGTGGCCTGATCCTCTTGTCTTGCCTGCCACATGAGGACAGAGCATTCATCCATCTTTGCCTCCTTCTGCCACCTAAGGTTGGACACAAGAAGTCACGAACTTGTAAGTAGAGAGCAGCTCTCGTTAGACACAAAACCTGCTTGTGCCACAGCCTTGGAGTTACCAGCTTCCTGATCTCTGCAAGTTCAAAGCCTACTAGGGCTACATAGTGAATTCAAGACCAGTTTTGCTACATAGAACAACCCAGTTTCAAAAAAATAGATACTCAATGTAGTAATACACATACTGTTATAGCAGCATGAAGCAAGTACACAACTAAAGGTATAGTCTTATGGATTAAAGACAACTATGGGGCCAGGTGTGGTGGTGCACACCTGTAATCCCAGCATTTGTGAGGCTGAGGCAGTAGGATTGATGTGAGTTCGAGACCAGCCTGGGCTACAAAAGTGAGCTCAAGGCCAGCATGAACTGCACAGTGAGACCCTGTCTACAAAAGACAAAAAAAAAAAAAAAAAAAAACTATGGATGCTGTCAATATCACATGTATTTTTCCATATGACAATACACCTGAAAGTGAAGTTCACAAATTCTATTGATTCATAGAAGTTTTGGACTGAAAGACTAAAACACACATCTTTGCTTACAGATATACTTGTCATTTATTCTATGACAAATCTCTGATCCTAACATGAACTCCTAAAAATAAATGTAATTAAGTATATAATACAATTTGAAAATTCATCCAATCCATTTACTGTGCTAGGAAATGAAGATACAAAAACAAGACATAGAGGGCACTGCCCTTGAGAGGCAGTTGGTCAACTTTATCATGTCAGAGAAACCAATGGAATCTGTGCCAATGTTGCCAAAGTGGTATGGGTGAGTCCAGCTTATCAGAGTTGAAACATAATTCAGTGTCTTACAAAGTCTAAATGTGCACTCTGAAAGTGGTTCTTAATATTAAAAAAAGCACAGCATGTGATGGCACTGGGGATCAAATCTGGGTCCTTGCACTTGCCAGACAGGCCCTTAGACCCCAGAGCTATCTCCCCAGCCTGGAACATTCCTTTCAAACCCTGAGCCCCACAATAGTTCTGAGCCCCACTAATCCTTATAGGTCTCAGTTGGAGTCCAGCTTTGTACATACACACCACACACATGCACAAACACACACCAGGGGATATTTAGCAGTGTCTGGAGACGTTTTTTGATGTCACAGCTATTGGGGATAGTGCTGTTGACATCTCTTGAGTAAAAGCCAGGGATGATGTTAAATATCCTATATGCAGAGAAAGCTCCCAAAATCCATGCCAAGGAAGAATTTTCTGCTTAAAATGGTAGTAGCGCAGAGATTCAAAAGCACTAGGTTAGAGGAGCCAAATCCAGACTCCTCCAGCCATCACTCAAGGTGTAGCCCATATTGGCCCTGCTCTGTCTTTTCACTTTACCTCCCTCTGTCTTGATCTCTGCATCCTGCATTTTCCCAGGAACCTTACGTTCCCACTCTATCAGACTATCACACAATTTCAACATAGTGATTAAGCACTTGAACTCTGAAGTCAGGCTAGGTCTCTAGGCTTTTCTGCTTGTCCCTCATGTAGCCTTGGACAAATTACCACCACTTCGAGACCAAATTTCTTCTTCTTTCAATGGGGATAGGAATAGTGAGGACTGTGTGAGTTAATGCAGGTACAGCCATCACACACTGAGCTGTTGCTGCTCTTGGCCCTCCTAGGGCACTAAACTTGGGCTCTTTGCTCCTAGGTCAGTTACCTAAAGGCCCATGTCTCCTCGCAATGGCTTGAGAATTCCTGGAGAACAAGAATTGGGTCCTGTGTGTCATTGCCTCCCTATCCCTTGGCATAGCATCCTGCATATTGTAGGCAATTAGAAATCAGGTGTGGGATCACACTCCTATAATCCCAGCACTTGGAGGAAGCTGAAACAGGGGGATTGTTTTGAGTTCAAGGCCAGTCTGGGCTACAAAGTGAGTTCAAATGTGGCCTGAACTGCATAGTAAAATCCTGTCTCACAAAGGGTACCAAAAAAAAACGTAGGCAATTAGCACAAGTCTAGCTCTACCTATAAGAGATATTTCTCTGCCAATGGATACAAAACTCACAAGGGACCAAAGAAAGTTCTTTCTTTCAGAGCCAGCTGTGGTTTTCTTTGCTGTTTCTACTTTCTCTG
Organism: Myocastor coypus; assembly: GCA_004027025.1. Classification (NCBI taxonomy): domain Eukaryota; kingdom Metazoa; phylum Chordata; class Mammalia; order Rodentia; family Myocastoridae; genus Myocastor; species Myocastor coypus. Next base: position 28,681 of record PVJA010014007.1, read on the forward strand.
CCTGCTGTTAGGGCTGGGCTCTCCATGGCTGGCCAATGGCCCTTGGCCAATCTCTCCTCCCTTTCAAGAGGATCTCATTTAGCTACAGAGCCCACTTGTTTGTTTTTAGATGAGGTCTCCTCAAGTAGGTCAAGCTAGTCTTAAACTTATAACGTAACCCAGGCTGGCTTCAAACCGATGACCTGCCTCAGCCTTCCAAGTGTTGAGACTTTAGGCACACACCAAGTCGTTCAGCTTTAAAATACCATTCATATTCCATATTTGTTGTTAAGACCTCTTCTGATATAATGTATATCAGAAGAACCCAGGGCCTCATGCATGTTAAACAATTGCTGTCCTACTGAGCTACAGCCCCAAGCCCCAGATTTATATACATCAACTTTCTCTTTGACATTCCCAGTTTAGCACACTGAAATCAAAGTGATCCTATAAAATATAATTCTGATGACATCACTCCCTTCAATGGCTTTCCACTGTGCCAGTTATAAATGCTTCCAGTGGTCTACAGACTTGTGTGAGGAGGTCTTGATTCAGCCCTTCCTTCAACCTGACACTGTCCTCTGCTCAATCAGTTCATTGGCCATCTTCCTGATGCTCAAATAGACCAACGCATTCCTCCTTTCAGAGTCTTTGGGTCTGAGGTTGCCTTTGCTTGGAGCATGTGGCTTCTTATTCAGATCTCAACCAAAATGTCACCTTAAAGAGTACTTCCCTGGCCCCCTCTCCCAGTATTTCCCTTCAGATGGCCTTTTGCAGAGGTGTGTCATCATCAGATATTTCTTTCCTTTATGATTTCCTGTCTCCCCCCTAGAAAGCAAGCTCCAGAGGAACAGAAGATTCCTCAGCCCTGTTCTTCAGTGTGTCTTTAGTACCCAGCCCAGTGCCTGGCACACAGTAGGATCTCAGTAAGTAGCTATCGATTAGAGATTCATGTGTATCTTAGTTACTTTTCTCATTGCTGAGACAAAATACAGAACACTCAAAGTTAAGGGAGGAAAGTTTCATTTAGCTTACAGTTGGCAGAGGCTTTGGTCCGAAGTCAGCTGGCTCCCCGGGCTGGGTGGTATGGCAGAGGAGCGTCACAGAGGGGAATCGGTCCACGATGGGCAGAAGGCAGCCAGCAGTGAAGCATCGGTCAAGCCTGCCTTTATATTTCAGCCAGGTATCACCCTTTGGGAGACACCACTAATCCCAGTATCACACACACTAGCACTAGCCACCTCCACAGAGCCCCATTCATGACCACATGAGGCTTTGGGGGGACATCTATATACAAACCATAACTAAGTGAAATAAAAGTGGAGTGAAGGTCTTGGAACGAAAAGGGCCTAAGTTGCACCCCTCTCCATCTTGGTGTGACCTTGGCAGTTCACTTATCTTTCCAAGCCTTAGTCTGCTGATCTATAAAGTGGGCATAATAGCACCTCCTCTTGCACACTGGTGCAAAGATTAATGATATAATGCACATTAAGTGTCTGGTGCTGTGCTTAGTTACACATCACAGCGATCAAAACTGTGGGTGCTTCCTTCGCTTTGAACCTTCTTTTCCTCACAACAGGGGAAATGGCAGCATTGTATAGTATGAGTTGCTATAGAAATGGTATTAACTTGCAATTCTTTCCCTTCTCTGGCCTCTGCACATCAAATTCCCTCGGCTCCTCTTTCTCCCTTCCCTCGTTTCTTCCACCTGGCTAACCTCAGGATCACCTCTCTCAGGAAGCCATCACTGAGATCACATGCTGGATTTACTCTGCTTCTGGGCCCACTGAAATTTTGGGTGTTTCTATGAAGATAAATAGACATCACAACATTGAGTGAAGGGAAGGAAGGAAAGGGACAGAGAGATGGAGAAGGAGTCCTATGAGAGCTCTTTGAAACCACCTGCACAGAACTGAGCTGGCAGTCTGGGACCCCAGGGGCCAGCCTCAGGTGGCCTTGCCAACTGCCCCACCCCCAAGGGCCCTGTGCTGTCACTCCCTGGACTACATTAGCTCCTTGGACACTCTCAGTACGTGGTCTTCCACCATTGGCTATTGTCCCCACCCAGGCCACGAATGGGAGGCAGTCAGGTACAGGACACAGCTGATCTCAGCCCCTGCCCCAGGGTTAGAGGAAAGGCAGTGCTGAGGCAGCGCTCTGCTAAGTACCTTGGCTGGCTCAGGCTGGGCGAGATGAACAGGTTGCAGCCGCTGCTGCTGCTGCTGCTTCAGACGACCTGTACCTTGGGGGCACAGGTGCAGCGCTGGGTCTACCTGCGTGAAGAGTTCAAGGATGGGGGTAAGCAGTCCTGCAGCCAAGGGATGAGGGATGAGAGGCCAGGCCCTCCTCCCCAGCCACCTGGCCCAATTTTTGGCTTACTTTTCTACTTCGAGGTCCATTGAGAGCCAGATGAACCTCAGTTCAAATCCCTGCTTGAGTCTTCCTTGCTGTGTGAAGCTAGCTTATGGCATCTGCATCTTGATGTTCTTCTCTATGAAATGAGGACAATATGGATCTTGCAACAACTGTTTGGAGTCCAATGTCCTTAATTCATAGTTGATGTGCAATAAGTGCTTGTGATGTACAAGCATCCCTTCATCCTGAAAACAAATGCTGAAAGTCAACATCAATTGTGTTGGTGAGATTTTCTGTATTTCATGAAGTATCCTGAAGTATCACCTTGTTCAACCTTCTCCCTGACATGTCAGGAATAGTAGGGAATTATGGAAAGGCTTAATTACTTAAAGACCAATGTTCAAGGACTATAAAAACATACTGTTCCTGTGTGTGTGTGTGTGTGTGTGTGTGTGTGTGTGTGTGTGTGTGTCTTTGTAAAATCTGGTTAATTTTTTGACGGTACAGTAAATAAAGCACTTGCCTATCAATCATGATTTTTTAGATTTGAATCTGTACTCTAGCTTAAAAACCTGGATAAGCCCTTTACCCCAGGAGTAAGGCAAGAAAGCTTCAGGAAGCTGGATGTGGTGGTACCCATCTGTAATTCTAGCACTCAGGAGGCTGAGGCAGGAGGATCACTTCAAGTTTGAGGCCAGCCTGGGCTACCTAGAGGGATCGAGGCCAGTGGAAACTATATAGTGAGACCTTGTCTTCAAAAAATGCTTGGATTTTATTTTTCTCCTAAAGCCTTCTCTCTTTTTTTAGAGAGGGTCTCTTGCTATGTTGTTCAGGCTGGCTTGAGCTCAATATGTAGCCCAGGCCTTAAGCTGGGGGCAGTCCTCCTGCCATAGCCTCCAGTGCTGGGGTTACAGGTGTGCACTACCATACTTGGCTCCAAGCAGTTTTGGAAAGTGATTAAGCATTTAATTTAGCACATGGGCAGGGATGGGAAGAAAGGAATTCCAGTCCAGAAGAATAGTGTGCCTAGGGTTTAGAGATGTGACAGGTGCTCAGGGCAGTGGCATGTTGTGGGAACTGGAAAGTGTAAGGGGACAATAGAGCAGGAGAGGCTGGACAGTAGGTTGGATACAATCAAGAGAGCTGAGGAGACTTGGTTCTTGGCTGAAAGCTGTGAGACTCTAGTGAAGGTGGTGAGTGAGGAGAGCAAGTTCTGACCAGGATCCTGGAGCCTGTCAACAGGCACACGGGAGACAGACAGTGAAGCTGGCAAGAGTTGAAGCTGAGACAAAAGAATCATCTCAGAGGCTGGGCCAAGGCAGCAATGACTGGAATACAAGGGAGAGAAGGCCAAAGGCAAGCTGTTTGCGTGTTAGATGCCAAGTGGGGTAGGGGGAGTCTCCTTGCTTCATTAGCTGACTGCAGGGGACCTTCCCGTGAGGCACAGACCCTTGCAGGCTCAGGATGGCCCCGTACGCATCCTTGGCAGTTTGCTCTGTGAGGCTAATGCTCTGATGCCAGCCTCTGGGCCCTCCTCCCCACCCAGCACGCTCTTACTCCACCGTAATTCCTCCTAGCTGAGACAAAAAGACATGTACCGACCTGCTGTGGCCTCCCAGAGGACTCACTCTACATATCTAAGATGACAGGTGCAAGGTGCCCAAGGGTTTTAGTGATGGCTCTAAATGCTTCTGAGATGCTTCTTGGAACTGGGAAAGAGTGGCACAGGTCCCAGGACAATTGTTAAAGCCAAAGTAATGAAAAGAACACAGCCATAAAGCATGTAGAGAAGAGGCAGCTCTGTGTGGCATCACCTCCTCCAGGAAGCCTGGCCTGGTGCCCCTGGGAACCTCAGCCCTGCGCCACTGCTGAGTCCCCTGCTTCTCTGTGTCTATGAGTCTGCTGTGTTTGCAGCATCAAGGTCAATGGTGGTAGTGAAGTCATTACCCAGTGAAGAAAGGACTGTTGAATTACTGGGTAATGGTGCTGAATTTTCACACACACACACACACACACACACTCACGCACACCACCACCACCACCACCACCACCTCCACCTCAGAAGCAGTGTGTACAAGAGATTTTCCTGCAGTATCACTGCAGAGGTCAAGCAGAGGACCAATGTGCTAAAAAGAAAGCAGTCAGAGGTGCATGCTGTGGGGCTGACTCTGCTCACTGGTCCTAGAGGGTTGACTCTTGGGGTCCCATGGTTCTCATCCTCAGCCCAGAGGACCCAGAGAGCCAACACAATGACAGTCCTCAGAGCTTGGAAGATGTAGGCATCCACTTCTTCTGAATTACCCAAACTCATAGGGAGTGGATATGGAAGCAAGATACCCCTAAATGTATGAGTATATCAGACCCAACGATTAAAACGCCAAGCAGGCACTGCCCAGACTTTTTTCTCTCCCCTGATCTCTTCTGTCTTGGTAAGCGGGCAATCCCTTTATCTGGTTGTTTAGATCAAAATCTTAAGAGTTGACTTTGATCCCTTTTCTCTTTCTTCCTTCAGATGCTACATTCTAAGTATTATATATTGGCCACACATGGTGGTGCATGCCTGTAATCCCAGCACTCAAGAGGCTAAGGGAGGAGAATCGTTGCAAGTTTGAGACCAGCCTGAGCTAACTCAATGCCAGCCTGAACTACATAGCAAGTCTCTGTTTCAGAAAGACCAAGGGGTCAGGGAGATAGCTTAGGGGCACAAGTGCCTGCCTGGCAAGTTTAAGGTCACGAGTTTGATTCCTGGTTCCACAAAAGGAAAAAAAAAAAAAAAAAAAAAGTTGTCAGAGAAGCTATTTGAAATATAGAAATGTTCTATGCATTTTTTAAAATCTTTTTTGAGACAGAGTCTCATTATGCAGTTCAGGCTGGCCTTGAGCTCACTTTGTAGCCTACATTGGTCTCAAACTTATGTCAATACTTCTGCATCAGCCTCTAGAGTGCTGGGACTATAGGCGCCACCAAGCACAGCCAACCTGCTTAATTTTTTTAGGATACCTTTCTCTGTATTGTAAATTTCTAGTGCCTCTCTGGTTCCCTCTACTCCCCTCAACCAACTCCTCTCTCCCTCCCTTTTCCCCCCTCCTCATCATAAAAAAGCTTCCTGGACAACTTACAACTGTCTGCTGTGCTCACTGCTGCACTGGCAGTGCCTAAAGTAGTCCTAGGTCAGGCACGTAGTAGATGATCAATTATATTTTCTTGTTGAATGAATGAATGAATGAATGAATGAATGAATGAACTTCCCTGGGAACTGACTCTTTTGGAGATGGGAATGCCATTCCTAGACAAAGGAAACTCTTGAGTCAAGCAACCCAGGAAACCAAATCTAGTGAGAGGAAACATAATATCATTGAACATCTATCCTCTATCTGTGGACATTTTCCTTGATACATTGTTGTCCTACTCTCTCAGCAGTTGCATAAGCACCAGGCCGTTAGGTCTCTTTTAGTGATGCAGAAACTGAGGTTTGGAGAAGTTGGATAGTTCTCCCTAAGTTTAAGCATATGGTGTCAAAAGCAGTACCTGGAAAGCATTCTTTGTACTTCACTGTTAAGAAGTGCTTTTGATGACACAGTGGAGAAATAGGCTAGAAGCTATTTTAGAGAGCTGAGGCAGGAGAATTATAAGTTCCAGGTCAACTTGTGGAACTTAAGACCTTGTTGCAAAAAAACAAAACAAAACAAAACAAGTCAGGCTGAGGAGATAGCTCGGCTGCATAAGTGTCTACCTGGTAAGTGCAAGGTCCTGAGTTTGATCACCAAAATAATAATAATAGTAATAATAAATAAATAAATAAATAAATAAATAAAATGCTGGGAAAGTAGCATAGTGCTCCATGGGGTCAGTCTCCAGTATGAATAAGTAAATAGTCTGGGTAGATCTGGGTATGGTGGAGCATACCTGTAATCCCAGTACTCAGGAGGTTGAGGCAGGAGAATCACATGAGTTTGAGGCCAGCCTGGACTAAATAGTGAGATCTTGTCTCAAAAAAAAAAAAAAAAAAAAAAAATGTCTGGGCATAGCTCAGTGACAGAGTGCGCTTGAGCCCATCCACAAATATAAGTCAATAAGTCAATATAAGTCAATGGAAGTATAGCTCAGCGATAGAGTGTTTGCATAGCATATCCTAGGTTTTATTTCCTGCTCTACCTACTACCTACTGCAGGCCAAAAGGAAAAAAAAAATCAGGAGAGAGAGAGAGAGAGAACAACATAGTAAGACCCTGTATTGAGAGGAGGAGAAGGAGGACGAGGAGGAGGATCAGGACGATTATTAGAGGTAGATAGGATAAAGCCAGATGGCTGAAAAAAAGAATGGGGTGGGGGCTGACAAAGAACAGTAAATAGTAACAGAGAACTGGAAGAGAGAGGGACATTGGTCAGGGAGGAGCTCAGTGAGCTTGAGGTTTCAGGGGAGTTTGTGGTAGGTGACAGGGCCCAGGATACGAATGTAGGCAGTAGGTGGCTAACCCAGAGTGGCAGAGGTCCCTGGAGATGCGGGAATGGAGAGACCAGGGTACTGCACTTGAGGGAACAGGCAGGCTGGCAGCTGGGCGCTGTGTTCAGCAAGGGCGGGAGTGACGGTGGCTGGCGCACAGGACTGGGAGGTGAAGCAGGCGTGAGAGCCTGACCGTGCATGTCGCACGCGGCGCACCAAAGCGCACCGCACCATACCACAACCGTAGGACCTCTCAGGGGCCGCATGAGAGGCACCTTGAGTCTCCGTAGTTTCCCCTGACCGGGCAGCCAGGCCCTATGGTCCTGAGCACTAACCCTCAATTATGCATACTATTTTCCTAGGCAGTGTCACTCTTGCAAGCCATTTTTTTTTCCTCCAGGGAAATAATCAGAAATGTGAGGGACACTTTACACATATGACAAATAAATAACGTAAGCATGATTCGTATTTGGAAACATTTTGAGAGAAGCCCAGGTGCCAAACAGTAAGAGCTCAGCAATAAAATATGATACAATCTGTGGACTGCTTGGGAAATTTAAAAGAATTATTTTATTTTAAAGAAAAAAAAAAAAACCCAGAATTTTAAAACAAGATAATAAAAGGCTAATAATGATTAAATACATCGTGTATTGTTATCTTTAAATTAGTTGCACAGAGTACAAGATATGAGCATTTAATTCAATTATGCACAAGATATTAGTACAAACATGTCCTTTCAATAGACTAAGAGAAATTGGTAGTATAAATATCTCTGTCTCTAACTACTATCTATCTACTATCTATCTATCTATCTATCTATCTATCTATATATCAGGAATCAACCCCAGGACTTTGCATTCGCTATGCACACTCTTGTTGTTGTTTTTGCTTTTCCCTTCCTTTTCTCTATTTTCCCATCCCAATGTCTCTTTCCTTTCAAATTTTCTTCCCATTTTGCAAGACCTATTGTGTATTTTTTGTCTTATTTACTCTTTTTAGTGTTTCACTAGGAAGGTAATATGATTTTACACATGTGGTTTACTTCATTTCTGACTATAGTCCTGAGTTGTATACATTTACCTATAATGGTTTCCAATTTATCCTTGTTTATGTTTGAGTAGTACTCCATTGTATAAAAAGACTAAATCTTTTGTTGTTGTTGTTGTTGTTGTCATCAGGAATCAAATTCAGGACCTTGCACTTGCCTTGCATGCACTTGTGCCACTGAGCCAGCTCCCAGCCCATGACCACATCTTTATTACTCCTTCCTTAGGTGATGGGCACTTGGGTTGTTTCCAAGATCTAGCTATTACAAATTGTAGTGCAATAAACATGGGTGTGCATACATTGCTGTGGTATGACGCTTTTAATTCTTCTAGGAAAATACACAAAAGTGCTGCCAGTGAGATAGCTCAGCAGTCTAAAGTGCCTGCTTAGGCAAGCTTAGGCAATCACAGGGACTGCAGTTTGATCCCCAGCACCACATGCTGCGCCAGCCCCACTCCCAGAGCAGGCTGAGCTGGCCATAAAAAAAGTGGGGGGGATAGCTGTGTTGAATGAAAATGACAATCCTAATTTTTTGCGTAATCACCACACTGATTTCTACAGTGGCTGCACCAGTTTACAGTCCCACTAACAGTAGGTAGAGGTTCCTTTTTCTCCACGAGCCTGCCAGATTTGTTATGGGTGAATTTCTCCATAATAGGCATTTTTTTCTGGGTGAAATGTAACATCAGTATTGTTGTTTTGTTTTGTTTTGATCTTTTTGAAATAGGGTCTCCTATGAAGGCTGCACATACCTGTAGCCCAACCTGGTCTTGAATTTCCAACAATCTTCCAGTTAAAGACTCCCAAACACTGGGATTACAGGAGTGTGTCACCATGCCAGGCTCTCAGTGTTGCTTTATCTATCTATCTGTCTGTCTGTCTGTCTGTCTGTCTGTCTGTCTGTCTGTCTATCTATCTATCTATCTATCTATCTATCTATCTATCTATTTTTTTCTATTTATTATGTATTTAGTACAGGGTCTACAGGGTCTCACTACACAGATCAAATTTATACTGATCTCCTGGTTTTTAGCCTCCCAAGCAATGGGATTACAGGCATGCACTACCACATCCAATCTCAATCCTATCTCAGCATGCCCCGGGGTGGAGCTGGCACAGTAGGCCAGGGATAGAACCCAGGACCCCTGTGTCTGCCTAAGCAGGTACTTTAATCTGCTGAGCTATCTGGCTGGCTCTCAGTGTTATTTTAATTTGCATCTCTCAAATGATGAGTAAAGTTGAATGTTTTTTCAAATATTTATTTGCTGTTTGTATTTCTTTATCTGAGAAGTATGGATTTATCTCAGATAGCCATTTTTGGACTGGGTCTTTAAATTTAGGAAGTCTTTATGTTTTAGTTCTTTATATATTCTTTTTTTAAAAAAATAAAATTAATCTTGGGGCCAGCAGGATGGCTCAGCAGTCTAAAGCACCTGCTTAGGAAAGCTTAGGTGGCCCCAGGGATCTCAGTTCGATCCCCGACACCATATGCTGCGCCAGCCCTGCCCTCAGAGCAGACTGAGCTGGCCATAAAAAATAAAAAATAAAAAAATCTTTTATTTATTTGGGATATGGTCTCACTATGTAGCTTGGACTCATAGTGATCCTCCTGTCTCAGCCTCCCCAGCGCTGGAATTATAGGTGTGCCCCATGCTGGGTGTCTGGGCTGCTCAGCACTCTTGTGGTTCTGAACAGCATGTGGTACTGAGGATCGAACCAGGGTTTCTGTGCTTGCCAGGCAGGTATTTAGACTGGCAAGCTATCTTCCCTCTTGGTTCTTCCTTCCTTTCTTTCTTTCTTTCTCTTTCTTTTTTTTTTTTTTCTTTTCCTTTTTTTTTTTTTCCTGTCTTTTTGAGACAGGGTCTCACTATGCAGTTCAGGCTGGCCTTGAGCTCACTTTTGTAGTCCAGGCTGGTCTCAAATTCACACTGGTCCTCCTGCCTCAGCCTCCCAAGTTCTGGGATTATAGGTGTGCACCATCACCCTCTTGGTTCTTTATATGTTCTTGATAGTAATCCTCTGTCTGAGGAACAGCTGAAAAACATTTTTTTCCCACATTGTGGGTTGCCTCTTCATTCTGTTGCTGGTTTTTCTTGCTGTGGAAGAGCTTTTTTTTCAAATAAGATATGATCCTAGTTGTTGATTCTTTGTGATTGTTCCCACGCCATAGGGGTTTTCTTCATAAAGTTTTTGCCTATACCGAAGTTTTTCAAAGTTCTACTCATACTATCTTCCAACAAATTTACTGTTTCTGTTTTAATAATTTAAGTCTTTGATCCATTTTGTTCTTAGTTTCTTTCATGATGAAAGATATGGCCTAATTTTAATCTTCAGCATGTGGAAAGCCAGTTTTTCTAGCACCATTTATTAAAGAGGCCGTCTTTCTTCCAGTGGATGTGTTTGACCTCTTTGTCAAAGATAAGGTGACTAAGTGTGTCTGGAGTTGCTTTTGGATCTTCCAGTCTGTTCCATTGATATTTGGATCTGTCTGGTTTTTGTTTGTTTTTTGCCAGTAGCACACTTTTTTTTTTTTTTTTTTTTTTAATCGCAGTAGCTTTGTCGTATAATTTCAAGTCAGGGATTGTGGTAACACCTGACTTGCCTTTGTTGCCCAGAACTGCTTTTGCTTTTCTAGGTCTATTCTGGTTCCAAATGAATTTTAGGATTGTTTTTTGTAATTCTGAGAACTATGCGGCTGGAATTTTGAATGGAATTCCATTAAATCTGTATAACAGCTTTGGAAATATGCCCATTTTCAGTATACTGGTTTTTCTTACCCAAGATCCTGGGCTTTTTATCCATTTGCTGATACCCTCTTCAATCTTTTTTCAGAGTACTATAGTTTTCAAATTAGAGGTCTTTTATATCCTTTGTTAGATTGATTCCTAGGTATTTCATTTTTTTTGATATTATTGCAAAAGGCATTGTTTCCTTAATTTCTCTCTTGGTGAATTTGTTATTTATTTACCAGAAGGTAAATTTATTTATTTATTTATTTATTTAGTACTGGAGATAAACTCAGGACCTTGCATTTGCCAGGCAGGCACTTATGCCACTGAGCTATCTTTCAGTCCCTGGCTACTGATGTTTGAGTGTTGACTTTGTATTTAGCTACACTACTGAATTTATTTATTAAATCTGATAGTATTTTAGTGGAGTTTTGGGGGTCTTCTAGGTAGAGAATCATGTCATCTGCAAAAATAATGATGATTTAACTTCTTTCCTATCATTCTTTTTGTTTTCTTATCTAATTGCTCTAGCTAACATTTGTAGGACTGTATTGAATAGAAGCAGAGACAGTGGACACCCTTGTCTTGTTTCTGATTTTAAAGTGAAAGCCAGGGGTTGATGACATAGCTCAGTGGACTAAGCGCCTACTTAGGCAAGTGCAGGGACTGGGTTAAATCCTGGCACGACATACTGTGCTGACCCTCCCCCAGGGTGCTCTGAGTCAGCCACCTAGACCTGGCATGGTGGTGTATGCCTGTAATCTCAGTGCTGGGGTGAGCTGAAAATAGGAGGATCACTATGAGTTCAAGTTGTGTAATGACTGTACCAAATACACACACACACACACACACACACACACACACACACACACACACACTCACAAAGTGACAGCCAGCAGTTTTTGTCCATTTAGTATGATGTTGTCTATTTGTCATAGATGGCTTTTGTCAGATTGAGATAAAGATCACCTATTCTACTTTTTTGTAGAGTTTTTATCAGGAATGGATGCTGGACTTTGTTAACAGATTTTTCTAAATCTACTGAGTAGCCAGGTGTGGTGGCACACACCTGTAATCCCAGCACTTGGGCAGCTGAGATAGGAGGATCTGTGTGAGTTCAAGACCAGCCCGAGCTATAAAAGTGAGCTCAAGGCCAGCCTCAACTGCATAGTGAGACCCTGTCTCAAAAAGACAAAACAAAATATTGAGATGATCATGTGATTTTTATCTTTGGCTCTGTTCACAGTGGTTCTCACCCTGTGGGTTGCAACCTCGGCAGGGGTCGAACGACCAAAACACAGGGATCGCCTAAAGTCATTCTGAATCATAACTGTAGCAAAATTACAGTTTTGAAGTAGTCACTTCAAAAGTGGGGTCACCGCAACATGAGGACCTACATTGCAGGGCTACGGCATTAGAAAGGTTGAGAACCACTGATATAAAATATTACATTTATTGATTCACATATGTTGAATCATCCTTGCATTCCTGGGATAGTCATGTTGTATAATTTCCTTGATGATTTGCTGCATTGTGTTTGCCAGTATCTTATCGAGATAGTGGCAGACTTTTGTACTGGGAGATTGACCTGTGGTTCCTTTTCTTTTCCTTCTTCTTTTTTAATATTATGGCCAGCTCAGCCTTCCTTGAGGATGAGGCTGGCACAGCATATGGTGCCGGGGATCGAGCCTCAGTCCCTGTGATTGCCTAAGCATGCCTAAGCAGGTGCTTTAGACCACTGAGCCATCTCACTGGCCTTCTTTTTTTTTTTTTTTTTTTTTTTGTAGTTCCCTTTCTTAGTTGGGTTCTTCTCTAGTTTGGTATCAGAGTAATGCTTGCTTCCCGGAATGATTTTGGGAATATTACTTCCCTTTCAATTTCACTAAACAGCTTGAAAAATAGGGTATTAAGTTTTCTCTAAATTTCATGTAGACTGTGGCACAAGTGCCTGCCTGGCAAGTGCAAGGTTGTGAGTTCGAACCCTAGTCCCAGAAAAAAAAAAAAAAAAATCATTTAGAATTCAGCAGTTAATTTGTCAGGGCCTATACTTTTCTTCTTTGTTAAGTTTTTAATTAAATCTTTGATTTCATTGATTAATATTGATTTGTTTAGGCTTTTTATATCTTCTTGATTCAGCTTTGGTAATTCATATACATCTGGAAATCTGTTAATTTCTTCTGCATTTTCCATTTACTAGAATACAAGTTTTCAGAGTAGGTATAGATGATGTGCTGGATTTCAGCAGAGCATTGTGAGTTTTACCTTTTTCATTCATAGTTGCATGAATTTGAGTCTTTTCTTTCTTAATAAGGCTGGATAAGAATTAGTTGATTTTGTTTAATCTTTTGAAGAATGAACTCTTTGATTCATTTGTTCTTTATGTTATTTTCTTAGTTTTGAGTGCATTAATTTCTGCTCTGATCTTTATCATTTCCTCCCTTGTACAAGCTTTTGGCTTAGCTTGCTCTTGTTTTTCTAAAAGTTTGAAGTTCACCATCAAGTTGCTTATTTGTGCTTGCTTGCTCTATTTTCCTGATATGGTTCTTCTCTGTTATTAATGTTCCTCTTAGGACTGCTTTCATTATGTCCTATAAGTCTCAGCATGTTTTTGTTGTTGTTGTTGTTGTTGTTATTCTGTTTTGTTTTTGTACTATGGCCAGCTCAGCCTGCCCTGGGGGTTGGGTTGTGCAGCACGTGGTGCCAAGGATTGAACCGTGGTCCCTGCAGTTGCCTAAGCTTGCCTAAGCAGGCGCTTTAGACCGCTGAACCATCTTGCTGCCCCCCCAGCATGTTGTATTGACATTATTATTTAATTGTAGAAACTATCTAATTTCATTCATGAATCATTGGTTGTTCAGGTGGGTGTTATTTAATTTCCATGTGTTTAGGAAGTTCTTTTGATTTCTTTTGTCATTGATTTCCAGTTTCATTGCACTATGGTCTGGTAATAGACATGGGGTAATTTTAGTTCCTTTGCATTTACTTAAACACCTTCTACGAACTAGTATGGGGCCTATTTTGGAAACTGGCTTGTGTGCAGCTGCAAAGAATGTATATTCTGATGTTATGGGGTAAAATATTCTGCAGACATCTACTAAGTCCATTTGTTCAAAAGTTTGGCTCATTCTAATATTTAGCTGTTCACTTTTTGTCTAGTTCATCTGTCCTTTTGTGGCAGTGGGATTTTGAGATCCCCTAATACAATTATATTAATGCTTATTTGCTTTTTAATGTTGTAAGGGAGGAAATTAAAAAGATCAGAGCAAAAATTAATGCACTGGAAACTAAGAAAATAATACAAAGAATCAATAAATCATGTTTGTGAATATTTGTTTTATATAGTTGGGTACACTGGTAATAGTTGCATAAATATTTATGATTGCCATGTCTTCCTTTTGGGTTGTTCCCTTTACAAGAATATAGTGCCCTTCCTTATCTCTCTTTGTCAGTCTTGGCTTGAAATTCACTTTGTCTGCAGGTTAGCAATTGCTGTTTTTTTTAAAATATTGTTTTATATATCCTGATAAGATACCTGTTTATCATGTACATAACATTACCCATTTTCTTTCACTTTAGGCCATAATACCATTTACATAAAATTTTGTTTTATTATGAAATTTTACTTCTCATGCTTATATTGCTGACTTTTTATCTATGGTACTAAAGATTGAACTCAGGACCTTGTGTTTGCAACGCAGGCACTGTGCCACTGAGCTATATCCCTGGCCCCACCATTCTTTCTTTGGTAAGTATTTTTTTTCCCTAATAAGCTGAACTAATGGAATGAAAGAAATCATACTTCATAAGAGGCATCTTTGACCGGGCGTGGTGGCGCACACCTGTAATCCCAGCACTCGGGAGGCCGAGGCAGGAGGATCCGTGCAAGTTTGAGACCAGCCTGGGCTACAAAAGTGAGCTCAAGGCCAGCCTGAACTGCATAGCGAGACCCTGTCTCAAAAAAGACAAAAAAAAAAAAAAAAAAAAAGAGGCATCTTTTTTTTTTTTTAAACAGGACCAGGGTTTGAACGCACGACCTTACACTTGCCAAGCAGGCACTTGTGCCATGGAGCTATCTCCTGGCCCCTATTTTGTTTATTAAAAATTGAAATTTACTACTTTATATTTCAGATTGAGCTCTGTTTTTATCAATATTTGAGATGTTTATATAATGCCATTTCTTATTGTTCATAAGGTTCACTGTCCGATGTTTCAGGCATGTGACAGTTTCCTTCAAACACATGAACTTTGACAATATATGGGCATGAATCCCAGTTGGTTGTCTTTGACATGTTTTTTACAATTTTTTAAACATTGAAATATTTTGTAAAGTGTTTTGTAAAGTAGTCTTGAATACAAAAGCTGCTCAATTTCTTTTTCTTTTTCTAAAGAGCAGAATATATTTATTGAGAGAAAGAAAGCTTCAGTTTGAGAGAAGGACAGAAGAGGACCGAAGTGGGTCAGGTTCCTTTCTTCTGCTGTTTCTCCAGACTATTTCAGGCCACAGAGTAGCACAGCAATAAGAGGGTGTATTAGGCCTATAGAGTCCAAGCCTCTGTGCAGATAGGGAAACTGAGTCCTACAGAACAAGGCTGATTTCCCCAAAGTCACTCAATGGGTCAGTAGCAGAGATGTCTGGGGAATCCAGGCCCCAGACCTTCCTAAAGGATTCATTGCCCACTGCTTCAGTCTGCCAAATGTCAGATGGCCAGCGGGTAACACCAGCGGTGGCCTCAGGAACAACAGAAGCCTTAGGGATACCAGTGCTTTGGCATAGGAACTGATACATTAAAGCAGGTGGGAACATCATGCAGTGGAGCTGGAAAATCATCCACATTATAATACAAATAGACAAGAGGGGAAGACACATGGTTATAGCTGTGACCATTATGGAAACACAAAACTGGGCAGAAAGAAACTGGAATTCTGCTGAGGGGCGGAGAGATGCAGGAGCCACAAGTGTGTGTGTGTGTGCGTGTGTGTGTGTGTGCGCGCGCGCGCGCACGCATGCCCATGTGCGTGCATGTGAATGTTAATTCTCCTAGCTTGCAGACTTGTGCATGCAAAGTTGGCTGAAGAGACTTTCAGAGACAAAGGGCCTCTGTGGCTGGCAGGCGCAGACACTCTGGATATGCCAAGGATAGCCCGGCAGGGAGGAAGGGTGCCCTGCTGCCCGGCCTCCTGATGCTGAGCCATTGAGACCATCTGCGACTCTGGGAGACTAGGACTCTCCAAGCCCCGAGAAGAATCGCCCTGGACAGATGCCTAGACTGGAGAGGCCTGGCATATCGAGCCTTGCCACATCTCAAGTACAAGCGGATGACAAGGATCTCTGGGGTCACAAGGATGAGGAGGCAGGAATGAGGCCCCGAGCAGGGGGAGGAGACTTCAAGTCTGGATTCTTCCACTTACTCAGTGAGCAACCTTGGGTCATTTACTCTCCTGTCTGAGTTTTTACAACACGGAAGAAACTGTCCTAATTTCCTTTCAGGGCCTCCTGAAAACTGAATGAGATGAGGTACAGCTTGTATGGAAACCAAACTGCACAGTGCTTGGCTTGTAGTAAACACCATCAACTCCCTTCCTCACTTCCTTTTCTTTTTTGAGATGTGGTCTCACTATGTAGTTTACCCTGGCCTTGAGCTTGCTAAAGAGCCCCTGACTGGCCTTGAACTTATGGCACCCCTCCTGCTTCAGCCTACCTTGCTTTCTTTTTTTGTGACATTCAGTTAATGTAGCTCACCTGAACCATAGCCCATCTCTTCAGTCCACCTCTGACCAGATATCATTGCAGCACAGAGGCCAGCCACCCTATCCACAGCAGCAGCTTATCATTCTTTTTTTTTTTAATTTTATATATTTGGTATAGGTTCTCACTACACAATTTGGACTCATAGTAATCCTCCTGTCTCAGCCTCCCCAGTGCTGGAATTACAGGTATGTGCCACCACGCCTGGTCTTGGTGGCCAGCTTGGTGAGCCTGGGGTGGGGCAGGCACATGTGGTACAGGGGATCACACCCAGTTCCTTGCACTTGGCTAGGCAGCACTCAGACTGCTGAGCTATCTCTGCAGCCCTAGTTTATTGTTCATAAATATCTCTCCTTAAAATTTTTACTTCCTGATATTATAGTGAATATTTATATGGTATCTTGTTTAAAGTTTGTCATCTTACCCTCCAATTAAAATGTAATGCCCTGAAGGGAGGGACTTTGTTCTCTTAACTGTCTAGTGTATAATATGCCCTTTAAAAAAACAAATAAGCATGGGGCTGGTGTGATAGCTCAGTAGTGCAAAATGCCTGCTTAGGCAAGCTTAGGCAAACACAGGGACCTTGGTTTAATCCTCGGAACCACATGCTGTGCCAGCCCCACCCCTAGGGCAGGCTGAGCTCAACATAACATAAATAATCAATCAATAAATAAAGTTTAAAAAACAAGCACATGAAAGGAGGGGAGAGGGGAGTTGATTGAAAAGATGGTCAAAGCTGTTCCTTCTTGTCTAGTGTGATAATCTGGTTTCAAAGACAAGGGTTCAGTGAAACTTTGGAATTAATGCATCAGTTAACAATTATAATTCCAAACTGGAAGGTGTGTCATGCCCACACCCTGTGCTCTGTATAACTATTGCGAGGACAATATGCAGTGTGTCAACTGTTAAAAAAAAAAAAAAAAAAAAATAATGTTTATTGAAAGTGTTAATGTTTAATTGTTTGATCTATCTTATATACCTATATCTATTAATCTGAACTGATCTGATGATGAAAGTTGTTAAATTTAAAATAAATAAATATTTTGAATTTAAAAAATAAAAATTAAAAGAAAACAATGCTTAAAAATTTTTTAAAAATTATAATTCCAGGTCTTTGGATAATTTGCCTTAAATTTTTTCTCTTAAAATTTCATTGTTAGCTGGGTGTGGTGGCGCATGCCTGTAATTCCAGCACTCGGGAGGCTGAGGCAGAAGGATCAATGTGAGTCTGAGACCAGCCTGGGCTACAAAAGTGAGCTCAAGGCCAGCCTGAACTACATAGTCTCAAAAAGACAAAAAAAAAAAAAAAAAAAAAAAAAAAAATTTCATTAAGTGGCTGGGTGTGGTGGAACATACTTGTAACATCAGCTCTTGGGAGGCTGAGGCAGGAAAATCACTATGAGTTCAAGGCTAGTCTAGGCTACATACAACAAGGCCCTGTCTCAAAAAACAAAAAACAGGCACTATGGTACACACCTATACTACCAGCACTGCTAGAGGCCAAAGCAGGAGCATTACAAGTAGGAGCCTAGCCTCAGCAACTTAGTGACTCAGTGAAACCCTGTCTTGAAATAAAGGAATTTTAGAGCCAGAGATGTAGCTCAGCAGGACAGGCATGTTCCAGGCAAGCCTAAGGTCCTGAGTTTGATTCTTAGTACAAAAAAAAAAAAAAAAGTTAAACATGGCTGGGTTGTAGCTTATTGTGAACATCCTGACTTCAATTTTTAGTACTGACTAGGAGGACAACAATATGCATTGTATCAAATACTGGAAATGTACTACTAACATGTTTTGAAACTGTCACATTGTTATTTCTTATTAAATGCAATAAAAAAATAAAGTAATAAAAAAATGTTCTGAGGCTTACAAGCAGGCACAAGGGCCAGGGGTTTGATCCCCAGACCTGCCATGCCAGCCCCATCCCTGGGGTACTCTGAGATGGCAATTGAGACTGAGTGTGATGGCACACACTCGTAATCCTAGCTCTTAGGAGGCTGTAAACAGCCGGACCAGTACAAGTCCGATCTAGTAGTGAGACCATGAACACCCTGTAGACCCTTCCCCCTGCCCCCCCAAATAAATAAATAACCAAAATAAATAAATAAATAAATGCTCTGAGCATCAAAAAAAATTATTATGGATTTTTGTGTGTGTGTGTGTGGTACCAGGGATAGAACTCAGGACCTTGCACTTGGCCAGGCAAGCAAGCACTTATTCTACTGAGCTATATCCCTGGCCCTGAAAATAAAAATTAAATGAGGGCTGGGCATGGTGGCACACACCTGTAATCCCAGCACTTGGCAGGCTGAGACAGGAGGAACGGTGCAAGTTTGAGACCAGCTTAGGCTACAAAAGTGAGCTCAAGGCCAGCCTGAACTGCATAGAGGCCTTGTCTCAAAATGACAAAAAAAAAAAAAAAAAGAAAAAATTAAGTGAGGCAGGAGTATAGGTCAGTGGTCTGGTGTTTGCTTAGAATATTGTGAAGTAGTTTTGGAATCTGTCCCCAATAACACAGAGAGAAAATTTTATTAAACTTATAATTTGTCTCATTATTTGAGTAAATACTGAACTCTAATTAAAACACACAACAAAATGATACCCAGAACCCATATCATGGTTCATGATGTCATCCTCCACTAAAACAATGTAGGTCTCCTTAGAGTAATATCTGAATCTAGTGCTGGAAAAAGGGAATATTCAAGATGAGCTTTGGTTACTTTATAGTTTCTGAAAGTAAGGAAGTACTCAAAAAGCAAGACAACTGGAGTATGTCAAAAGGGCATGGGAACCAAATGATGAGCTTCCAATGGCCAACAATGTTTGAAAAACATAAATAATGTAGTATTGAATTATAACTCTAAGTACAAAATAAATATTCATGAGTCAATACTAATGTAAGAGATGATGACCTAAATAAATAAACAAGGATAAATAAAAGTCTTATGTAGAAGAACACCAAATAATTTACATAGATAATCTGTCCTCTGAAAGGCAGAGACTGGGCTGACCTGATAGCTCAGTAGACTAAAGCACCTGCTTAGGCAGAGCAAGTGAGCAGCCATATCCCCAGCCCCACCCCTGGGTTATGCTGTGATGGTGACTGAGATTGGGTGTGGTGGCATGCACCTATAATCCCAGCATTTGAGAGGTTGAAAACAGGAGAATCACAGTTCAATCTATGTAGTGAGACCCTGTAGATCCTGTAAACCCTGTCCTAAGTACAGAAAAAAATTTAAAAATAGAAAAGCTATGTGGGTCAGGGAGATAGCTCAGTGGTACAATGCCTGCCTAGCAAGCACAGATCCTGAGTTCAATTCCCAGTATGGAAAAGAAGGGAAGGAAGGAAGGAAGAAGAAGA